>VZQC01013219.1:1532385-1589925 GCA_009823505.1 Rhizomys pruinosus | reverse complement strand
GGGAGAAGGGACAGGAAGATGGGTGCTTTGAGACCCAAGGGACTCGGTGGAAGTGGGGTGAAGGTGCTGGGCCTGTTTCCCCACCTGCAATGGGAAGTCTTGTAAGTGTTCAATGACTTTCTCTTTCTGCACAGGGTGGGACTCAAAATGGGAGGGGCTGAGCATCCTGTGACCTGCTCTGGCTCTGTCACCACACTCCAGGACCTTCCTAAAGGGACAGTACCACCTCATGTCTCTGTTCCTCAGGCTTTATGGGATGGCAGAGAGGCACCTATAATTCCCAGCCTTTCTTCCTTCCTGTCTTGTAAACACTATATGTGGACAACCTGGTCAGGGTCTTATCTCTACCATCCTACTTTCCTTTATTTCAGCCTCATGAGAAGAAAGTTTCTGTCTTTTTTTTTTTTTTTTTTTGGTCTTTTCGAGACAGGGTCTCCCTGTAGCCCCAGCTGTCCTGGAACTCACTCTGTAGACCAGGCTGGCTTGAACTCACAAAGATCCGCCTGCCTCTGCCTCCCGAGTGCTAGGATTAAAGGCGTGCGCCACCACGCCCGGCTAGGACTGTTTCTTTAGCTGTGTATATGCTACAGCCATCTGGGTAAACACAGTTTAAAAACCAGGTTGCCTGTTCTTAGGCCAATAGCACATACATGCTGGCATATCATCTTCATGAATGAGAGACAAGCTCAGGGGAAAGGCTGGCATTAGGGGCAGGTGGGAACTGGCAGTGCCAAGATGCACAGAAGCCTTCTCACAACCCGCCACTATTGGTTCCTGGCTACTCAGAGGGCCAGGAGCCCACAGACAGAGATATAGGAGAGAGCCACTGAGGTGAAAGTTCAGCTAAACACTGTACTGTGCCTCAGTTTCCCAATTGGGCTCATGGGGGGGGTCAAACAGTTAAAGTGAAAACTGCCTCATCTTGCTAGGCATGGTGGTGCACACCTTTAATCCCAGCACTTGGGAGGCAGAGGCAGGTGGATCTCTGTGAGTTCCAGACCAGCTGGGGCTACATGGAGACCCTGTCTCAAAACCACCACCACCAACAATAACAAAACAAAACAAACTTATGGTCCATGGTTGCCCTTCAGCTAAACAGGATGAACATGTACTCTTGGGGCTCAGGTGTAGATTATAGTCTTTGTTTTGTTTTCTACTTTTGAGACAGGATCTTACTCTGTAGCCCAGGCTGGCCTTGAACTCAGGACCCTTCTGCTCCAACCCCCTCAGGGGCAGTTGCAAGCACACATCACATTTCTTTTTCTTGGAAGCCGTCTGTGCTATCTTAAACCTCATGACTCTTTTTACATTAAAGCGATGGTTGGCATCAGATCTTTGAGTGAACTGGGCAGTGAATCTGCGTGGTATCTGCTCTGAGGTCCCCTGGGATTCCCAGAATCTTCCCCATATCACCTCACTAGCCCCAAGTAACTGCCAAGTTCCACATGGGGCCACAGTGCCACCTAGGGGCCACAAAATGAACTTCCCCAGGCCTCTAGGCTACCTTTCCCATCCATGTCTCTTAAGCTTGGTCTCTAGGGCACCAGAGCACCGAGTGGCTCTGGGGATGCAGCAGCAGGTGAGATGCCGTCCCCACCTCTGAGGATGTCATGGTCCTGGAGGGGGCCCCAAGTGCATGTAGGGGAGGAGTGGTGGCATGTAGAGACCTGTGTAGGGAGGTTTCCTGGAGGGGACACTTGAGAGAAGTCCTTGGGGACACGCCAGCAAGAATCATGTGATGGAGGACAGACAGCCTTAGAGGGCAGGAGGTGATGGTAGGAGGTAGGCAGAAGGAGGGCAGGGCAGCTTAGAATCTGGACAGGAGAGTGCTGTGTGTCTATTCACAGAAACAGATATAGAAGGCTGGGTGGGGAGCCGGGCATGGTGGCGCACGCCTTTAATCCCAGCACTTGGGAGGCAGAGGCAGGTGGATCTCTGTGAGTTCGAGGCCCCCCTGGTCTACATAGTGAGCTCCAGGCCAGCTGGGACTAGGGAGACCCTGTCTCAAAAAGATTAAAAAGAAGAAGAAGAAGAAGGCTGGGTGAGAAAGAGCACTCTCCTTCCCTGCAGGCAGGCGGGGTTCAGCTGAGGTGGGGGCCGTGCTGCCCAGACAGGCTCAAGGCTGGAGCCATAGGGTTAAGTTAGCATTTTTATGCCCGATTCACACAGAGATCCACCTTAACATTAAAGGAGGCACATTAAGCTTATTCAAGGCAATGTGTGAGGCTTCAAAGCAACTTGCTTGTAGCCAGGCTTTTGGGCCACACCTAGAGTCACTGCAGAGGACAGAGGAGGCTCTGAGGCTGCTGCAAAGCCCCACCCTATGGAGAAGATGGGGGTACAAATTTAGGGGGTAGAGAACAGTGTTGGGTGGTGGCTCTGAGGGGTTAGAGACTTGAGACATGCCTCTCAGGGTGCCAGGGGCAGGGCTGGTAGAAGAGAGGTGGGCCTAGAGAGGCCCAGTCAGTGAGCCATATGTTCAGGGGGGCTGAGTCCAAGGAGGTACTGACATATACCTGTACCAGAAGTGACTCTATCAAGGAGGGTAGTGCCAGGGGCAGAGATGTTTTGTTACTGTTTGGTTGGGGTTGGTTGGTTGGTTGGCTTTTTTGAGATAGCTTTTCCCTGTAATCCCAACTTGCCTGAACTGAGCTATCTAGACCAGGCTAGTCTTGATCTTGAGTGCTGAGATTAAAGACCCCCTGCTGGGGGCTGCTAAAACCAAGATCTTTTTCCTTGCCCATGAAGACCACACTGTTGCTTCCCACATGGCAGGGATGTCCTGATTGCAAAGGACCAGAAATCTATGACCGACTGAGAAAACAAAACAATCCCATCGCTGTCTGCCTTTTTGGGTTGCTTGAGATTTCACAACCTCTTTGAGGCTGTCACCTACCACTAAAAGCCAAACTCTACCTCTCTAAAAACCGCCTCAGGGGAGGGCAGAGAAAGATGGGGTCTGCCCTGCCTGGATTACGGTGGGGGAGTCAGACAGCCCTTGCTTTTGTAGATGCAGAGAACAAATCAATGCATGTCGCTAGAGTTCTTCCAAAGAAAGGTGGCTGTGGGCCATCTTCACATCAGCTAGATGCAACTGAACTCTGCTGGGACATGGAATGACTATTGTGGGCTGACAGTGCCCAGGCCAAGAGAGAGCTGACACCTTGCATCCAGGGCCTCATCTTCAGCTCTGTCCCTGGCACTCCTGAATCGCCTTCTGGAACAGGCAAGCTATTTGACAAGCCCTAAGAGGGCTTTGTCTGAAGGCATAGGGCCACAGTGAACTTAGAACTCAGAACCTCAGGTCCAGAGCAGTTTTGTTTTTTTGTTTTGTTTTTGTTTTCCTTTTCCTTTTCTTTCTTCTGAGTGCTAGATTGGATCTCAAGGCCTCTTCCACTAAATTATTCCTTCGACCCCCAGAACCCACCATTCAGAAGTGCTCTATAGGGGGCGCTGTAGTTCAAGGACTTTGGAGTCAGATGAATCCTTTAGCTGTGTGTGTGTGTGTGTGTGTGTGTGTGTGTTTGTTGACATCACATGTCTTCCTCAATAACAACTCTGTACCTTATTCTTTGAGACTAGGCTCTCATTGAACCTGGCACTCAATAATTCTGCTTGGCCAGCTGGTCAGCAAGTTCCAGGTACCCTGTCTCTGTGTCAGGGACATACCACCATACCCAGATTTTTATGCAGGTGCTGGGGATCTGAACTCAGGTCCTCGTGCTTCTTTGGTAAGCAGCTTATCAACTGAGCCATCTCCCCAGTCTTTGCCTTTTGATTCTGCCATGTACCAAACAAACCATGTTCTTGCCCTTCTCTGAGACTCTGTAGAATGGGAATATGAGACTCATGTGTGAGAAAACACAAAGGCCTCCAGCCTGGCTCAGAGCTCACACGTCCTCACCATCAAGAACCCCAGCACCACTTGAGCGAACAGACCCGACTCTGACATGGTGCCTTACCTCATAGATGTTGAACTGGCTCTGCCCACGTGCCAGTTCCCGGTAGCTGGTAGTGAACTCCCCAATGAAATCGTGGCTGCAAGAGAGAAGATGTTGCTAAGACATAAGCCCATCCCAGCCTCTCACTCACCCCAGCTCCTGCCCTCTCCGATTCTGTCTGGAGTCTTCACTCTAAGTCTTAGAGAGCCCAGTGTGGGAAGGACACCCTCTGTCACTCGTGGAACAAGAACCTCAATGGTCATTTGTAAAGGACAGGATTCTGAGGGATGAGGAGCCACTTCAGCTTGGAGTCTTGGCTGAATAAGTCAGTAATAAAAGGTGTTTGGGGCCGACTGTAGGAATGTGAATCTGAAGTGAACGTTGGATGGTAGTCAAGCATTACCACTCAAAGTGTCAGGTGGGATAATGGCATTCGGAGTTACGTGGGAAAATGTGCTTATTTTGGAGACATTTCTAATAAAATATTTAGGGGTAAGTGCCATGACGGAATTTCCTTTAAATTACATTAGTAAAATATAGATGAAGCAAATACGGTGAAATTTAGCAATTGTCAAATTCAAATGACGGGCTTGAAGGTATTCATTAACTACGCTCGGAGTCTCTGTATCGCTAACAGTTTTCCCAATGTTTCTAAACAACGATTCACTGATTTACTTTTTATTGTAGTTTTGGGGATATTTGACACTGACTGACTTCAAATTTGACCTTGAACTCTTGATCCTTCTGCTTCCACTTCCAGAGCGCCGAATGGCAGGGCCACTCCTTGTGACTCATTCATGTGTTTCTTTTCAGACATCTGTCATGTTGCTGCCTAGGCTGACCTCCACTTCCAGGACTCAAATGATCCTCCTGCTTCAGACCCCTGAATGGTGGGGATTATAGGTGTCTGAAACCAGGTTGGGTCATTTTGCCCTCCCTTGGTGCTAGGCGTGGGACTGTGAGTTAGGTACATGCTGGGCTGGGGCTCTGCCCTCCACTAGTATTTATTTATAGACAATTAGAGCAACATCCAGCCAGACAACAAGGGAGTTGTGCTGGACAGCTTCGGTTGTCAACATGAAACACCTGTGAAGAGGGAACCTCAACTGGGGAATTTCCTCTATTCCGCCTGCCTGTCAGCAAGTCTATGAGGTATTTTCTTGATTGTTGAGTGATGTGGGAGGGCCCAGCTCACTGTGGGCGGTGCCACCCTTGGGCAGGTGCTCCTGGGTTGTCTAAGAAAGCAGGCTAAGCACAGGCCAGAGAAGTAAGCCAGCAAGCAGCGCTCTTCCATAATCTCTATTTCAGTTCCTGCCTCCAGGTTCCTCCCCTGGGTTCCTGCTCTGACTGCCCTCAGTGTTGGATAGTGACCCGAGAGTCCTAACGTGAAACATGCCCTTTCCTCCCCAAGTTGTTTTTGGTCAGTGTTTTATCATAGCAATAGAAAGCTAACTAGACCAGGGGTCTTTTGTTTGTTTGTTTGTTATTTTATGTGTATAAATGTATTGCTTGCATGTATGTTACTAGCACCCATGTTGTGCAATGGCCAAGGAGTTCAGAAGAGGGCATCAGATTCCCTGGAACTGGAGTTACAAAGAGTTGTTAGCTACCATGTGGGAGCTGGTAATCAAACTCGGGTCCTCTGTAAGAGCAGCCAGTGCTCTTAACCACTGAGCCATCTCTCCAGCCCCAACCAGGGGTCTTCTCTAAATTGCATTTATTTTAAATAAAACAAAAACTTGTGCAAAACAGAATTCCTATCAGCCCTGAGCTGGCTCCCTCTGGAAGGTGCTGGCTAATGAGCTAACTGGAACAACTAGCTGGAGAGGGACCCCCCATGGGGTATCTCTGGGGCCTTACCCTCCCATGAGCCCATAGTGGAGTCTTTGTGTTGTTGTTATTAAGTCAGCATACAAAGTACTGGGTTTCATTATGGCATTTTTTGTTTTTCTTTTTGGTCTTTTTTTTTTTTTTTTTTTTTTTTTTTTTGACAGGGTCTCCCTGTAACCCGCAGCCTTTCCGGAACTCACTCTGGAGACCAGGCGGGCCTAGAACCACAAAGATCCCCTGCCTCTGCCCCCAGAATGCTAGGATAAAAGGCGTGCGCCACCACGCCCGGCTCTTCTTTTTGGTCTTTTCGAGACAGGGTCTCCCTGTAGCCCCAGCTGGCCTAGAACTCACTATGTAGACCAGGCTGGCCTTGAACTCACAGAGATCCACCTGCCTCTTGCCTCCCAAATGCTAGGATTAAAGGCATGCGCCACCATACCCGGCACAGTCATTTCTCTCCATCTACCTTTATGTGGGCTCCAGGGACTGAACTCTAGTCATCAGGCTTATGCTAAAAGCATCTTTGTTTGCTAAGCCATCTGGCCAACCTGGTGAGTTTTTATTTTTATTTTTATTTTAGTCCTGGGGCAGGAGGTGAAATCCAGGGTCTCCTGCCTGTTAGGCAAGTGCTCTATCACGGATCTATGTGTTGACTACAGATTATCAGCTCTCAGTGTTCTGACTGGGGCAGGATCCTGTGGCTGCTCCCAGCTGCCATGGAAGAGAATGTTCCACATAAAGGAAAGGTATGGGGAAGAAGCATGCTGGACTAGAGCTGACTGGTCTGGGCAGAAGAGATAGAGGATAGGAGGGGGAGGGAAGGAGGGTGAACAGAGGCAGGGTGGGCACGGGGGAGCAGCCGTGGCTTGGGTCCAACTCAGAGCTGCACTTTTACAACACCTTATACAAGATGAGACACTCCAAGTCCTTATCAGACCTGGGAACTGACGACCGTGGTCGTGTCTTAGAAGTGTGCCAGCCGGGAGAGAGGCCACAAAAGCCAGGGTGACACGTCTGGATTTATCTCAGCAGACAAGTGGGAGCCAGTGAGGGTGCTGGATTCGTACTTGGAGGGACTTGCTTCTGTCCTGTCTAGGACGTCCCAGCAACACTCACTCCTCAGAGGCCCCTCTACTTGCTTCCCACATACCCCGAGTGGGAGCTACCCTCCTGTTGGTCGGGTCCAGCCTTCTCAGACACTGCCTTGTGGTGTCAGGGTCCCTTCCTATGCCTCAGCACTGCCTGCGGTAGTTCCCTGGACTACTCCCTTAGTCTCTGATCCCTAAACTAGTCCCTTAGTCTCTGATCCCTAAACTAGTCCCTTAGTCTCTGATCCCTGGACTACTCCCTTAGTCTCTGATCCCTAGACTAGTCCCTTAGTCTCTGAACCCTAGACTAGTCCCTTAGTCTCTGAACCCTAGACTAGTCCCTTAGTCTCTGTTCTTGGCAAGGAGTCTGCATTCTTACAATGGGTCTCTGCTGGACTGTGGGGATCTCCGGGTGCTGGATTTATCTTCTACCTCCTGGTTTTCCTATATAGCTTAGCTCAAGGCTCCGTGCAGAGAAAGTATGCATGGTGGGCTACTGGGGTCAGTATCCTGGGGCAGAAACCACTCAACTCTGAGAACAAGACTTCAGGCACTGGCTACTTGCAGCTACCTGGGGGAAAGGAGGCCTCGTAGGCCTCTCATCCTGCAGGACCTGCATGGAGCTGAGCATCTGTAACAGCAGATCATCCTGTGAGGAACTCAGCCCCTTTTCCCCTAGTGCCCAGGCGGGCCTGGGCCAGCTCTCCCCATGCCAAGGCGAGCCCTACCAGGCTTGCCGGAGCTCCCTGCCGCACTCACCTTTTCCGCTGACTGCCCTCCTGCCCTTACCTGCCGTCACGATCCCAGTCATACACCTCTACTTTGATAGTCCTGTAAGACAGAGAAAAAAGAGCCCTGGGTAGGATGGGCCTGCGTCTGCCCCTCAGGAGGCCTGAAGGATGCTGCACACACAGCTCCCTCCAGGTTCCAAGGCTGTGTGGAGCTGGAAGCGGCCATAGGAAGACAAGGGACACATCTCGAGGCCTTTTAGCAAAGGTCTTGGGGGTAGAGGCAACACCAGAGCCCCAGAGGGACATCCCAAGAGTCTGAAGATTTGGCTGAAGTGGTCTCAGGCATCTCAAGTTCTTAGCCTCCCCAGATGGAGTAGAAGCCATGGTAGGAAGCCATATTGGGCATTTACCCAGTGAGGGGGCCAGATCTCAGGCCTAAGCAGGGTGGCTTCTATTGGGGAGGGTCACAAGACTGCTTGCCAGGACCCTGGGTGGGAGGTGGGAGTAGTGAAGAGCCACTCCTGCCCTGCACGCCAGGGAGGACCCTCGGGCTGTAACTTGGGATGGCCTGCTGAGTTTTCCATCCCAGAGACTAGCTCCTGAGTGAGGGTGTGATTATCTTCCCATTCTAGCCCAGGCTGCTTTAATTAGTTTGTTTTGACTCCTAAGCATGGGGCTGGGCTTTGAGAGCCCATCTTATTTTTAGCCACGTTCCCATGGCAACAGGCTAGCGGACCAGAAGCAGGAAGAGGGAGGTGGAGGGCTGCTGGTTAACCCTTGGCGCTGGCTACTCTGTCCTTAGGGATACCCAGGGACAGGGGAGCTGCCAGGCAGCACCCGTAGGGTCCAGGGAAGTGGGAGAGGCCCGGAGAGCAGGGGGTCTCTGGCCTTGAGCTCCACACAAGGCACACAAAGTGGCTTAAACTAGTTTCTCTTCTAGTAACATCCATTTCTAGCACGCATGGCCCGGCCCATCAGCTCTGGTGGGCCAGGAGTCAGCCTAGGGGTTCTGTGGCTCCCAGAAGGAGGCGCTGTCTTCCTTCAAATGAGTCTTCTCAGGAGCTAGATGGGGTGGGACGGCAGGGTGCAGATTCACAGAATGGGGCAGATGACAGTTCCAGAACCGAACGCAGGGATGCCTGGAAGGTTATGTACAGACTAGCTTTCTGTAAAGCAGTTATAGGAAGCATACTTAGAAGCCCATCATTTAAAGGAATCCTTTGGGGCTGGAGAGATGGCCTAGCGGTTAAGAGCGCCGACCGCAGGCTGGAGAGATGGCCTAGCGGTTAAGAGCACCGACCGCTCTTGCAGAGGACCCGGGTTCGATCCCCAGCACCCACATGGCGGCCGAGAGCCGTCCGAAACTCCGATTCCAGGAGAACTCCAGTTCCAGGGGAATCCGACACCCTCTTCTGACCTCCGCGGCATTGCACGACACGGGTGCACAAACTTGCATGCAGACAGTACATTCATACACACACATAAATAAATAAAATTCATAAAATAAAATAAAATAAAGGAATCCTTTGCATACCTGTTTTTTAAAAAGCCCTATGTCTCCTGGAGTCAAATTATTATAGAAAAAAACAAAAACAAAAAACACAACAGACACAGGTACCCCTAAGTACCTGAAGGCAGCTGTGACTGGAAAGAGGCTGGACACTCGTCCTCAGCTGTGGGATCTGGAGGCGTCACTTGACCTCCCTGTGCACAGCCCTCGTTGTAAAGTGGGATATGAAGGGCATGGCTATTCACTGTAAAGTGGGGTACAAAGGGCATGGCTATTCACTGTAAAGGGGGGTACGAAGGGCATGGCTATTCACTGTAAAGTGGGGTACGAAGGGCATGGCTATTCACTGTAAAGTGGGGTATGAAGGGCATGGCTATCCAGCTCACCCTTTGGGACCTGGGGGGGGTGGGCTCTCAAAATGCCTTTTTTTTTTTTTTTTGGTCTTTTTGAGACAGGGTCTCCCTGTAGACTCAGATGGCCTGGAACTCACTCTGTAGACCAGTCTGGCCTAGAACTCACAGAGATTCACCTGCCTCTGGCTCCTGAGTGCTGGGATTAAAGGTATGTGCCATCAAACCCAATCCCTAAAATTTTTTTCTATTAATTTTTATTTTATGTGTGTGTTTTGTCTGCATGTGTGTAGGTACACCACATGTGTGCAGTACCCACAGAGGCCAGAAGAGGGAGTGGAATCCCCTGAAGCTGGAGTTAAGAGGGTTGTTAGCTGTCATATGAGTGCTGGGAACTGAACCCAGGTCCTCTGCAAGAGCAGTCAGTGCTCTTAACTGCTAAGTCATATCCCTAGCCTGAAGCTTGGGCTTTTGAAGGGCTCCCTGGTGACTGGGCCCTGCTTGTTTGGGGCTGAGAGCCTCCAGTCTTCATTTTCACATGGTGAAGGTGGGTCCTAAGGGTCTCCTGTGACTGCCCAGAGCCACCCAGCTGTGAGGCCCAGCGCATGTTCCTGCCTCCCAGTCTAAGGCTCCAAGCTGAAGACTCCTTGTCTCTGTGCAACTGCTTACTACTTCCCAGTCCTTTTCTGGAGTCTTCCAGCTTTGTAGAAGCCCTTCAGAGACCCCAGGAAGGGAGACTGATCCCCTGGCCACCAGCCTTTCAGAGGACTGGATGAATGACAGTCACATGCACAGAGGCTATAGAGGATCCCAGTTATGGTGACAGCTCCGGATATACACAAAATTACTTTTAAAATTCATTGGGGGGGCTGGAGAGATGGCCTAGCGGTTAAGAGCACCGAGTGCTCTTGCAGAGGACCTGGGTTAGATCCCAAGCACCCACATGGCGGCTGAGAACCGTCCGTAACTCCAATTCCAGGAGAACTCCAGTTCCAGGGGAATCCAACGCCCTCTTCTGACCTCCGCGGCATTGCACGACACGGGTGCACAGACTTGCATGCAGGCAGTACATTCATACACATAAAATAAATAGATAAATAAATAAATAAATAAAGAGACTATGCCTTATAAGTGTAAGATGAAATAAATGTTTAAAAATAAAATAGCCAGGCGTGGTGGCACACATCTTTAATCCTAGCACTTGGGAGGCAGAGGCAGGCGGATCTCTGTGAGTTCAAGGCCAGCCTGGTCTACAGAGTGAGTTCCAGAACAGCTGGGGCTACAGGGAGACCCTGTCTCAAAAAAAAAGACAAATAATAATAATAATAATAATAATAATAAAATAAAATAAAATTCACTGGGAAGATTGTCTTTAAATCTGGCAGAGATCTTCTGACACTTCTGAGCAACAGGCCACACTAGTGACAATACTCCTGTTCCACAAAACGCAAAAGGGGGCATCAAATATGTGTGGTAAGATGACTTTTCAGATGAAGGTGCTTATGGCCAAGCCTGATGACCTGGGTTTGTATCTCTAGGACTATACATGGTAGAAGGCAAGAACTGACTCCTGAAAGCTGTTCTCTCTGATCTCTGACTATGTGCCGGGTCAAGGCAAACCCCCTCATTAAATAAATAAATAAATAAATGTAATAAAAAAAATTAAATCCTGTAGTGAAGCCCTGATTTACTCCACCTGGATGAGACTCCTATTGTGAAGAATTCTGAAAGATTCCCCAATGGCTCCAGCATGGAGCAGAGCCACTGACTGGTCGTCTCCAGTTCCAAGCCTGGTTGTACTTCGGACACCCCAGGGAGCTTGAGAGACATGGGGTCCGATGATGCTTTACCCCCATGTGCTGGGCTAGCTTCAACCCAGGCTCTAGGTCTGCTGCATCCTGGGTGTTCAGAGGTTGCAAGAAAGGGAAGTAAAAGGTTTTGAGAGGAATGGGACCAAGACACAGCAGGGGCCTGGAGAGAAACCAGATGCCACTGTCCACAGATCTCTTTAACCCCAGGTCACAGCAGGTCAGACGTCCTACTCTTTAGCTCAGGCTAATGTCAGACTGACTGCGACTTAATAGAACCCCAGAGAATGAAAGCCTGGGTAAAGCACAGAAAAGGCTTCTTAGACCTCGGACTCCTGGGGGAGATGGTGCGGTCAGCAGGGAAGGGCACAGTTTTGGGGCCAGCAGCCCAGGCTGGCACTTTAGCGGATACTGTCCATGTGGTCCTCAGCAGCTGGCTGAACCCTGAGAGACTGCTTTCTCCTCTATAAAATGGGGCAGGCACATGTTCTCTGGAGGTGCCATCTATCAGCCACCCGGGTGGCACTGGCACCTGTCTCTGTCCCTGTCATTCCTACCCAACGCTTTTTCCATCTCCAGACAATCCCCATGGGGTCATTAGAATGTCCACTCTGTGGGCCAAAGATTATTGGTTTTGCTCACTGCTGTATGCTTGGCTTCTAGAAGAGTGCCTGGCAGAGACAAGACACTCAGAAATACTTGTCAGCTGGCAGGGATCTCCTAACACCTTTGTCAAATGGACTGCGCTGGTGACAGTTCTCTTGTTCCACAAGCATGGAAGGAGGTACCGAGCAGGTGGCCCTCCCTGAATCATCAAGCTGATCAGCTCAAGGCCAAGAACCAGTGTCGCAGGTCCCTGAAGACCAGGGCTAGAATGACAGCGCATTAAATCCAGCAGGGTATGTAACTGGGGGGAGGGGGGATGCTGGTGGTCTCCAGGCTCTGTCCCTGTGTACCAACCAGTGCTAACTACAGTTACTTCTGAACCAGGATGCAAGCTTTCCTCTTAATGGGCCTCTTGGGACAGGAGCAGGGACACTTCCCTGCTGCTCACAAGGCCCCAGGGCTGACAGGCCCCAGGGGTTTTGATCTACACTGACATACAGTTGGGCACTTTGAGAGGCACGGGCTCCCAGCTGCCTGGCACTCCCTGTGCAACTTCCGGCTGCACTGCAGGGGTAGTCTCAGCTTCTCCATGGGCTCAACAGGATGTGAAGCATTTGGTAGTGAATCTGGTCCCTCCTTATGCCACCACTCAGCATTCAGGATGCTACTCAGAAGTTCCCCAGCGCCAGGTGAGGACTCTGCATCTTAGCACCTGCATTTGCAATCGACACATTTGCTGTCGATCAACCTCCGAGAGGGCAATCGCAGCCTGACCCACATGGATCTGATTTAACGTGGGAGATTCCTCAACTCACAAAATGTTAAAAGAGGACAGAGTTTGTGAAGGCCAGTGACCTTGCCAGGGCTGGTTCCACCAGCTCCTCTGGCCTGGGCTCTGCCCAATTGGGTAACCCCAGGTTTGGCCTTGTCTGGACTGAAAATAGATGGCAAAGTGTTAAGAAACAAGGGACCCTGGGCCGGGGCCAGCCCAGAGGTGGCATCTACAGAAGGGAAGATTCTGTTTCGCTCTGGCATATGCTCTGGTCCTCCATTTCCCCATCTATGAAATGGGCACATGGTGAGCAAGGTTCCTAAGGTTAATCATGATATAAGAAAATGTGTTGGGCTGGAGAGATGGCCTAGCGGTTAAGAGCACCGACTGCTCTTGCAGAGGACCCAGGTTCGATCCCCAGCACCCACATGGTGGCTGAGAACCGTCTGCAACTCCAATTCCAGGGGAATCCGACACCCTCTTCTGACCTCCGCGGCATTGCACGACACGGGTGCACAAACCTACATGCAGACAGTACATTCATACACATAAATAAAAATATAACTAAAAAATTTAAAAAGAAAAAGAAAATGTGTTTAAGCCAACAGGGACCAACATGGCACATGACCTAAGTATCTATAATTTTACCATGAACTGGTCTTCACCCCCATCATTCCAAGGACACTGCCCTCTCTCAGAACTTCCGTCCTTCTCCTTGCCTTCCCTCAGCACAGGAGTCCAGTCTTCCAGTGTATTCTCTCTGGCTAGCTTCCTGGAAGTGGCTGCCCCTCAGTCCCTTCTGTCTCCTCTTCCTTGATCTGGACCTGTGGCTTCACTGACACAGCCTCTGCCATTCCTCTGCCCCCTCCCCTTTGAGCTGTGCCCCACTTCCAGACACCTACTCTTCCCGGGGCTAGAAAGCCTAGACCACAGCTGCCTTCATCCCCTCTCCACAGCATCAGCCCATCTCTAAACAACCAACACAGCTTTCCTAATTTAGGAAGACTTGCTCTTTACAGATGGGTTGTAAGTTGCCAGTCTGTGACAGCAAACATATAGTGCTCAACTATATCATTAAGAATCTAGATCCTGGGGCTGGAGAGATGGCCTAGCGGTTAAGAGCGCTGACCACTCTTACAGAGGATCTGGGTTCGATCCCCAGCACCCACATGGTGGCCGAGAACCGTCTGAAACTCCAATTCCAGGAGAACTCTAGTTCCAGGGGAATCTGACGCCGTCTTCTGACCTCCGCGGCATTGCACGACACGGGTGCACAAACTTGCATGCAGACAGTACATTCATACACATACAGAAATAAATTTTAAAAAATTTGTTAAAAAAAAAAAAGAATCTGATCCTGGGTCTGGAGAGATGACCTAGCGGTGAAGAGTGCCGACTGCTCTTGCAGAGGAGCCAGGTTCGATCCCCAGTACCCACATGGTGGCTGAGAACCATCTTCAACTCCAGTTCCAGGGGAATCCGACACCCTCTTCTGACCTCCGCTGCATTGCACGACACAGGTGCACAAACCTACATGCAGACAGTACATTCATACACATAAAAAATAATATAATTAAATTAAAAAAAAGAATCTAGATCCTCCCGTGCATGCCCTTAATCCTAGCACTGAGGAGGCAGAGGCAGGCAGATCTCTGTGAGTTCAAGGTCAGCCTGGTCTACATAGTGAGCTCCAGGAAAGCTAGGGCTACAGGGATACCCTGTCTCAAAAAGACAAAACAAGAGAATCTGGTTCCAAGGTTGAAGAGATGGCTCAGTGGTTAAGGACCTGGGTTTGATTTCTAGCACCCACGTGGTAACTAACAATCTTCTATAACTCCAGTGACAGGAGATATGATTTCTTCTTTTGGCCTCTGTGAGCGCTACACATGCGGTACACTTACACACATACACACACATGCAAAACACTTATACACATGAAATTAAATTTAAAAAACTCTAAGTCCATCATGCTTCCCTGTCGCTCTCCTCCCGTCAGTGGTGTCCAGTGCTGCAGCTGTCTCCCCTAAGCAGACAGATATCAAGATTTGGGCCTTCCTTCTTGCTAGTTTCTCCCAATCATTTGGGGTTAATGTTAAAAGAACCTGAAACCACCTCTCAGATGAGCCCCCATCTCAGGTCCCAGAGAAGACCTGCTCTCACCTCTAAGCCAAGCTCCTCTGCACGTCCTCCAGCTGCCACACTGTGCCTTGGCTATTTAGGAACATGGGCTGGGATCCTGGCTTCAGCCCTACAAAAGCTGGTAGTAAGATGCCGGGGGAACCCCAGTGCCCCCTGAGCCTCAGCCTCTCACCTATGCACTGCCGGTTACTGGAAGGATGAGCTCAGTTTATGCCCAGGGGTGCCCCCAGCACCCCCAGTGTGAGGTGAGGTACCATAAGGACCTTTGCTCTTATTATGGCCTGCCTCCTCACTGGCCTGCAGCAACCCGAGATGCAGGCCTGGGTCTGATTGCTCAACGGATGGCAAAGCACACAGCGCGGCCACTGGCTGCTGGCCGGCTAGAAAGTTACAGACTCTGTGTTCGATGGGTCTGCCAGAGGGTCCAGCAGGAGAGGGGCTGTGGCCTCGTTCTCCCGCAGAAGGCCCTCCCCCTCCTGCCCTGAGGGCCTCAGACACAGAATCTCCTTAATGGCCGCTGGGAGGTATACCAGGCTGGAGTGAGAGCCAGCCAGACACGCTCCCTCCTGGATTAACCCTGCTGTCAATCACGTCATAGTCAATTTGTGCCCAGTTATGGAGAAGGGGACTAGCTGGCCACCCTGGAGGGAAATGAGGCAAGGTTCAGGCCTGCTTAGACTTCCCACCAAACACTTGCCTTCTCCACTGCCCCAGGGGTTAGCGTGGGACCCTAAGGCTAAGCCTCAGTCCCTGCCTCTCCCCCTACTTTGACACAGCTGGGTTCTGAGGGCCTGGAAGCCCCTGACAGGAAGGCAGGGTTTGTGAGACCACACCTTCCCGGCCTCCCATTCCTGTGCCACGGACTCCCTTCTCCTGATTCTCCATCCTTGCCGAGCCCCTTGTCCAGGCCCTCTCTCCTCCCCTGCCAGCCACGCTAACCCCTTAGGCCCCTCCCACTCCAGGAGCTGGGACCCAGCCAGACAGGTTCCAGGGGTTTGTTGACTGGAATGTCCATTTTTTTGTCCCCTGTCTCATTTCGTACAATTGCATCGTTATCTGAAGCCCACTTGGACATACCAGAAGGTCTTGGAAGATGGAGACCCAGGATGGACACAGTGCAAGTGCTGGATGTCCACCCAGGGAACAGAGCGCCAAGCAAGGGCCATGCCGGGCAGAAGGCCCCAAGGAAGCCACCTTGTATCTCAGATGAGCAGCTTGTGAGTGTCTCGGAGGGAAATAGGTGCTTGGGGGCCATCCATCCACTCACTACCCTCATAACGCGCGCACACACACACACACTTGGGGGACTCTGTGACAGGCCTCAATGTGCCCCAAGGTGTCTGTTCTGATGACTCAGGGATCCTGTCATAGCAGCCAGCAGACATCCCACCTCTACACCTGCTAGGCAGTCCCTCCTGACAGCCCCCCACCCCAGCTAGCCTACTCACCCAACCTTGGCCATCATTATAAAGCCAGTGACCAACAAACCAATGTTATCTTGTGGCTCCCATCGACCCAGCCCCCTACCCTCTCCAGCACCTTCTGCAGTGGGTAATGATGTGTTTCTCTGTGTGATTATTGGATTAATGTCTGCCTCCCCCATGAGCACTTAAGCTCAAGAAGCTGGGTGTGGGGTGAGGCTGATACGTTTATTCCCCGCTGACTTCCCAGTTAACCCTGTGCTTGGGCAGGACAGACTGGGACCAATGCTGACTGTGATATGTCACCACCTCACAACCTCCTGCTGGCCTCTGAGCCTCAGAACAGCCCAGGAAGTAGGCAGGTGTTTTAACACTCATTTTGCAGAAAAAGACATTGTGGACAGATAGGTCAGAGCTTGCCCAGGCTGACAGCTTCCTTGTTTGTGAAGGGTAGAACTTAGAGATTGGGGTAACAAGACTAGGAGATGAAGAGAGAGAGGCTAACTCACAAAGCATGTCTAGGTTGTCAGACGAAAATGTCCCATGATTCTTTTATGCTTGTTTGTTTGGAGACAGGATCCTCTCACTATATAGACCAGGGTGGGCTCAAGCTTACATAGATCTGCCTATATCTGCCTCTCAAGTGCTGGGACTAAAGGTGTGCTCCACCATCCGCATCCTCAAACTCTTGCCCTAACATCCCACGGCCCTCATTTATGGCCACTGGGCTGCCAAGAAGAGTCCCTGGGACCCTGACTCCAGAGTACACTGGCCAGAGGTGGGTCTGTTTGGGGACTGGCCCCTACCTGCCTCTACTCCTCCTACCCCTTACCCCAACTGTCCTCTGCCCCTCTCAGAAAAGCAATGAGCTCCTGACCAGGGTATCAGGGACACCCTTTTGGAGATAAAGAGGTTTCCTAAAAACCCAGGCACCCCTATCCTCTGCCCCTTGGGAATTTGTTTTACTGATGAGGAGGAGACAGGAAGTAGCAATGGGTGGGGGCTGCGAAGCCATGGGGAGATGTGAGGGTGCAGTAGTAGTAGCAAGCCCTACACTTTTACGAAGACTTGGAGTGGCTCTAGGAGGCCCAGTATATATAGACAGGAGAGGAAGGGGGACGGGAGAGGAAGGGGGGGGGCGGGAGAGGAAGGGGGGGCGGGAGAGGAAGGGAGGGCGGGGGAGGAAGGGGGGCATGCTTCATCTTACCTGTCATAGTCCCCGTTGCAGAGGGCTCTCACAGGGATGGAGAAGGTTTGCCACACTGGGTTGAGGGTGTTCTTCATGACCTCAGTCTTGTGACAGATGGTAAACCTGGCCAAGAAGTGAGAGGGAGATGTCAGGCCTGAAGCTTGGGAGGCCCGGGGCACCTCTCTGACTTCTGACGGGAGCAGCTGCCCTTGACGGCCCCAGCCAGGCTGAAGAGAGGTGGCACATCCGGTGGTTCTGCAGAGAAGTTCCTGCCTTGGGAGGGGCCACAACTGGAGCAGCACACCTTGGGGGAGTGTCAAGGGACCTGGGTTCTAGCTAGCTGTGCTGTGTGACTTTGACACGCCCTTTCTCCCTGGCAGCCCCTTTCCTGCGAACTGGGAGCCTGGGCTCTGTCTAAGATCCGCTTCAGAGACCCCAGAGAGGGGCAGGTGTGTACTGTGTGTGCCTGCTGTCCCCGGCTAGAGGGGCAGGTGTGTAACTGTGTGTGTCTGCTGTCCCCGGCTAGAGGGCAGGTGTGTACTGTGTGCCTTCTGTCCCCGGCTGGGGGCAGGTGTGTACTGTGTGTGCCTGCTGTCCCCGGCTAGGGGGCAGGTGTGTACTGTGTGTGCCTGCTGTCCCCGGCTAGAGGGGCAGGTGTGTACTGTGTGTGCCTGCTGTCCCCGGCTAGAGGGCAGGTGTGTACTGTGTGTGTCTGCTGTCCCCGGCTAGAGGGGCAGGTGTGTACTGTGTGTGCCTGCTGTCCCCTGCTAGGGGGCAGGTATGTAACTGTGTGTGTCTGCTGTCCCCAGCTAGAGGTCAGGTGTGTACTGTGTGTGCCTTCTGTCCCCGGCTGGGGGCAGGTGTGTACTGTGTGTGCCTTCTGTCCCTGGCTGGGGGCAGGTGTGTACTGTGTGTGCCTGCTGTTCCCGGCTAGGGGAGCAGGTGTGTACTGTGTGTGCCTGCTGTCCCCATCTGGAACACCTCCCTGCATCCCTCAGCAGCTCCTTCACACTTTCTGGCCGCAGTGGCACAGCCTTTAATCCCAGCATTCCAGAGGCAAAGACAGGCAGGTCTCTCTGAGATCGCAGCCATCCTGGTCTATATAACAATTTCCAGGCCAGCTGTGGCTACAAGGAGACCCTGTCTCAAAAATGAAGCATACAAAACAACCAAAGCCACCTTCACACGCAGTCCGCAGCACCTGGGGCAGACGTCAGTCACCTCCAGAAGCCCCCACAATTCCCAAGTCTCAAATTTACAACCCTGACTCTGACAGTTTCTACTGTCCTTCCAGGCTGTCCCTTCCCATTTCATTTGTCACCAATTGACGTTTTGACATGGTCTATTTTTTCCCCTTACTCTTTTTGTTATGATCTGTCACTAAAATGTAAAGGCCATAAGAGCAAAGAGTTTTTCCATTTTTCCTGACTGGTTTAGCTTAGAACAAGAACTGGCATTAGTAGATATCCAATTATCTGTCTTGTTTTTGTTTTGTTTTGTTTTAATTAAAAAAATTTTTGTTTTTGTTTTTGTTGTTGTTTGAGACAGGGTCTCCATTTAGTCCCAGCTGGCCTGGAGCTCGCTATGTAGACCAGGCTGGCCTTGAACTCACAGAGATCCACCTGCTTCTGCTTCCTGAGTACTGCAACTAAAGGCGTATGCTGCCACACCCAGCCCGTCAGTCATTTTTAAAAAGGAGCCAATGGGGGCTGGAGAGATGGCCTAGCGGTTAAGAGCACCGACCACTCTTACAGAGGACCCGGGTTCGATCCCCAGCACCCACATGGCGGCTGAGAACGGTCTGAAGCTCCAATTCCAGGAGAACTCCAGTTCCAGGGGAATCTGACACTCTCTTCTGACCTCTGAGGCATTGTACGACACGGGTGCACAGACCTACATGCAGACAGTACACTCATACACAAAGAAAAATAAATAAAAATAAAAAAATAATAAAAATAAAAAAATAAAAAGGAGCCAACGAGGGCTGGCAAGATGACTCAGCAGAAAAAGTCATTTGCTGCTAAGTGTGATTTATCTGCGTTCCATCCCTAGGACCCACATGATGGAAAGCGAGAACTGATCCCACAAGTTATCTTCCGACACCACACAAATGACATGGCAAGTGAGCACACACATCAATAAATCAATTTTAAAAGTAAAACCCAAGGCTGGAGAGATGGCCTAGTGGTTAAGAGCACCGACTGCTCTTGCAGAGGACCCGGGTTCGATCCCCAGCACCCACATGGTGGCTAAGAACCGTCTGTAATTCCAGTTCCAGGAGAATTCCAGTTCCAGGGGAATCTGAGACCTTCTTCTGACCTCCGCAGCATTGCATGACACGGGTGCACAAACCTACATGCAGACAGTACATTCATACACACACAATAAATAAATAAATAAATAAATAAATAAATAAATAAATGTAAAACCCAAAAGGAACCAGAGATACAGCTCAGTAGAATGCATGTCTAGAACTGGGTTCCATCCCCAGCACAAGACATTGCCTCAAAAATTAAATAAAATAAAAGGGAACTAGGGCTGGAGAGATGGCTCAGTGGTTAAGGGCACTGGCTGCTCTTGCAGAGGTCCTGGGTTCAGTTCCCAGCACCCACATGGCAGCTAACAATTGTCTTTAATGTCCTCTTCTTGCCTACATGGGTATTACACACATGGATGCACTTCTTACATACATGCAAGCAAAACACTCATATGCGTAAAATAAAAATTTAAAATAAGGACTGGAGAGATGGCCTAGCGGTTAAGAGCGCCGACCGCTCTTACAGAGGACCCGGGTTCGATCCCCAGCACCCACATGGCGGCCAAGAATCGTCTGAAACTCAATTCCAGGAGAACTCCAGTTCCAGGGGAATCCGACACCCTCTTCTGACCTCCGCGGCATTGCATGACACGGGTGCACAGACTTGCATGCAGACAGTACATTCATACACATACAGAAATAAATAAAATTTAAAAAAAAATTTAAATAAAAAGGAACCAACCAGATAGTGTGCTTCTCGAGGAGCATCCAGCGCTTTTACTGGCTTTACAGTTCAGTCGACACCTGGGCCATCTATAAGGCCCCTTCAGCTTGAGTGTCAGCATCTAGGCACCTGCTTTGCTAACCTTGCAAAATGGGCTGTCCCTGCTGGGCCTGACTTGATTTCCTGACCATGGCTGGCCACCAGTCTCAGGAGCAATCTTGCCTCACAGATGGGCAGAACTTTCCCAGCATCCTCTCCAACAACATTCCAGCTTGGAAAGGTCACCTAGAAAAGCTGGGGGCCCACCTGAGCCCACACAGCCTGCGCCATTTCTTCTTTGGCAATTTTCAAGTCAAAATGTCATTCTTGTCACTATAACTGAACATTTCTCCTTCTCGCCCACCTGCTGAAGTGTGTGATCCACGTGGGAGACCTTGCTGCTCACCCCCCTGAGCAGGAGGAGGCAATGGGGACGGGGCGGGAGGGGCTGCTGTCTATGGCTGGAGCTGCAGGCAGGCATGCAGGAGAGGAAAGGTGGGGGAGCAAACGAGGGGGTAACCCAGGGGTCCTGGGGGGAGTCAGCTGGTGCAGAACTGCCCTGGGCTCCACTCGAACCATCCCACTGAATGGTGGACCCTGCCCAGTCTCTGAGCCCACCAACACCAACCTCTTTCCTCCTCTTACAGTTCAACTCCTCACTAGGTCTTATAAGCTACCAGCCCAGTTTCTCTATGCCATGTTCCTTCCTAGGCGTGTGTGGTCTGCTTCTGCCTGAGACTCTTGCCTGAAACTTATTTCTTTAAACTTCTTTAACCTCTGTTGAGTCCCCATCATCAAATCCACTGCCTCTCAATTCTCCTGTTGCACCTGCCTGGGGACCAGGCTCCCTCGTGCAAGACGGCCCTGTGGCCTGTTCATTTTCACACATACTTGGAGCACCAGTATGGAGAGTCTTACCTAGTACTCAGACAGATGTGAGTCCCAGTCCAGGGCCAGCTATGCATCCCTGAGCAAAACTTTCCCACTCTGAACTTCTTTCTTATGGTAAAATGGGTATAAAAATAGTATACAGAGCTGGGGAGATGGCTCAGTAGGTAAAAGCACCTAAATTCAATCCCCAGAAGAAACCCGACTCCAGAAAGTTGCCCTCTGACTTCCACATATACACTGTGGTGCGCGCACACACACTCACACACACACACAACTTTTTAAAAAAACCCACTTTTTTATAAAAAAAAAAAAATTAAGAGCCAGGCATGGTGGCGTACGCCTTTAATCCCAGCACTTGAGAGGCAGAGACAGGCAGATCTCTGTTGAGATGGAAGCCAGCCTGGTCTACATAATAAGCTCCAGGCCAGCTGGAGCTACAAGGAAATTCTGTCTTAAAAAAAACAAAACAAAAAAATAAAGAAGCTGTGGTTAAAAGCACAGTCTGCTCTTGCAGAGAACCCGAGTTGGGTCCCAGCACTCACATAGTGGCTAACAACTGTCTGTAACTCCAGTTCTTGGGAATCACACTGTCCAGAGAAGAGGACCGAGGCTTCCAAGTTACAGCTGTACTGTCCAATATGGCAGCTGCCAACCACATGATCTTAAATTAATTAAAATGAAGAATAAAAACCCTCCGGAAGTCTCCCTGTTGCACTACGCCACTGGTTGCTCTGGATAGCCATATACTGTGGCTGTGATGGTTTCTGTGTCAGCTTGACGGGAGCTGGAGCCTGTGAAGAGGCAGGCCTGCAGGTACAGCTGAGAAGGACCATCTAGATGGGCTAGCCTGGAGCATGGTGAGGGATGACCCAGAGTAGGTTAATTGAGGTGGGCATGGTGCCCTTCCCTGGGTTTGGGTTCTGAGATGCATAAAAAGGGGCACCAGTATCCATCTCCATCTTCCTGACTTTGGATGCAATGTGACCAGCGTCTCAGGCTCCCGCCACCTGACTTTCCCATCAGGATGGACTACACCCTCCAACTGGAGTCAAAAGAAATCCTTCCTTAAATTGCTTTTTCCTTTTGTGAAACAGGATCTCACAGCAGCTTCGACCACCTGCCTCTGCTCCTGAAGGCGGGGACTAAAGATTAGGTTGCCTTTGTGACAGGATATTTTGCAAAAGGAAAAGAAAGCAAGTGCCCATTCTAGCATTCTAGATGGTTCTGCGGGTTACGCTTGCCCAAAATCACTCTGCTGTGCCTAGCAATGCCAAACCAGCAGCTTTGGTCGCCTCTGCCCTGACAGGAGAGGCGCCTCTGTGTGGTCCCTGGCCAGTTTCTCTAGTGTCAGGTGGAACTCTGGGAATCACTGTTGTCCTCCCCACCCCCCACAGGAGGCTCTGTGACACCTGAGTGAAACTCACTTCCAAACAATTCCCATGACCTAAGCCATGAGATCAGCCCCTTTATCATCCCCAGCACTCTGGACTCCCACAACCCCTCTACCAGGGAAGGGATCATGGCTCTGGTCTGAAGACCTCTGTGCTGTCCTTCTGCCCCACCCCACCCCACACCCTTGCCCTGTTCCCACTCAGCTCAGCTCAGGCACCTCCTACCCACTCCCGTGTCAGTCACGAGCCTCTGCCTCAAATCCATCCCACACAGCCCTGCTGCATGCAGCCCTCCCTCCCTGTGCCTCTCTCCAGCATGCATCCCGGCTCCTGCCAGCCACCAAGACCCCAAGGCCAGGGCTGGACTATCAGGAGACAGTGGACACCCACGGCCACATCAGGCCTTTGCTTCTCTCTCCCCCATGAAAGTAAATAGGGGAGTCAGAGTCAACAGAAATTATTTCAAGAACTCTGGCTGGGAGTCCTACCCAACCACAAAGAAGCCTTTTGTCATGCAAATGATCACACCTAATTTCCTGTTCTGTAGCTCAGGTTTAAAAATCATTCCCTGCTGCTGCCCTGCCCCCAACACACACACACACACACACACACACACACCCTCTGGTATGTGCCCCCCCATCCCCTCCACCCCTGCCTGGTTCTCTGGCTTTTGCTAAGCATCCTGCTCCTCAGCCCACCCCAAGGACCCATTTTCTTCCTTGCTGCATTTCTCCAATTAACCCTTCTGGCCTCATCACTTCCTCCTTCCACAGGATCCCAGAACCGTGTTGCTTAAAGAGACCATGGAGACTCCCTTATCCAACTGCTTCATTTAATGGATGAGAAAACAGGCCCAGAGAGGGGGCATAACTTGTCCTGGGTCACACAGCAGGTTAAGGAGTAGACCTAGGTCCCCAAGCTCTTAGCTCAGAATCTTTGTATCTATGTTGCTGACCTATATCTGCCAGAGTGCTGTATACACTTTCATTTGATCACGGTGGCATTTAGCTTAGGGAGGAGACCAGGAACAGGTCTTCTGACTAGAGTTCTGTCTGAATGTGCAAATGGCAGTGTGGGTCCAGTAGGGGAAAGGGCTCAGCTTTGCCTTGCCCAGTTGGGTGAGGTGTTCTGAGTTCTGTGGGGAGGGGCTGCTTTGTGTAGAATGAGGTGCAGGCTATCAGGGGGTCTCTTGCAGGGGTTGGGCCTTCATTTCTGCTAGCCGAGTTTTTGCCTACTTGCCCCAGGGCATATGCACCACTTGCTCTTGCTGAGACCCTCTGTGCTAGATAGCTTCAGTTATCAACCTGACACACCTGGGAAGAAGGAACCTCAACTGGGGAATTGTCTCTGTCAGACTGGCCTGTGGCCATGTCTATGAGCCATTTTCTTGATTGTTGAGTGGTGTGGGAGGGCCTAGGCAGGTGGTCCTGGGTTCTGTATTGTATAAGAAAGCAGGCTACCAACCCAAGTGCCCCTAGACTGATGAGTAGATAGGGAAAATGTGGTACATCTACACAATGGAGTTCTATGCAGCGGTAAAGAAAGATAACATCATGGGGCTGGAGAGATAGCCTAGTGGTTAAGAGCACCGACTGCTCTTGCAGAGGACCCGGGTTCGATCCCCAGGACCCACATGGCGGCTAAGAACTGTCTGTAACTCCAATTCCAGGAGAACTCCAGTTCCAGGGGAATCCGACACCTTCTTCTGACCTCCGTGGCATTGCACAACACAGGTGCACAAACTTACATACAGACAGTACATTCATACACATACAAAAATAAATAAAATTAAAAAAAAGAAAGATGACATCATTAAATTTGCAGGTAAATGGATGGAACTAGAAGATATTATGTTAAGTGAAGTAACACAGTCCCAGAAAAACAAACGACGAATGGTATCCCTCATCTGTGGATGCTAGCACCAAGTACCTAGTTGTAAGACAAACTGAGCAATGTTAATGTTATATTCCTTGTGATCTGGAAACAACCATGCTCTTATATTGTGAATCCCTTAACAGGTTCTAGAATTAACCTACCATTTATTTTCAGACTTTGGAATTTTGGTATATGGGTAGAAGGTATGTATGCATACTTTAGAGTAATACAAAATCAAAAGAATGAGAAAAAAAAACTAGTTTGTCATGACATTGTGTCTAACCACAGTATTTATTTTATGGGAGTGCTTCTTAGTATTTCTTATACAAGGCAGCTTGAGCTTTTGTCCAAGCCATTTCTAAATTATACAGTAATTAAAAGTATCAGGCTGATGTAACTTAGCCTTTCTGGATGCCTAACGACCATACTTAATGCCCATACCAATTTGGCTGAGGGACCTAAGGGATAACTTTGTTCCTTGCCCTCAGATGTCAACTAAGTCCCAGGGGACTATGCATGGGGGCATCTCTTGAAATGCCTGCAAATGTGATTCACCAGTCTTCCTGCGCAGGGAGGTCTTAGAGATCCAGTAATGGGACTTCAGCCAGTGTCCAGTCTATAAAGAGGAAAGTCTGCTCATGCTTCAAAAGGGAAAGCCTGGTCTAGCAAGACCTGACTTTGTCCTTGAGTGGATGGAACTGGTGATTGAAAAGCCAAAAGGAGCCAGAGGCTCCTTTCCCCGCATAAAACCGGAGTGACCCCTGAGGACCAGATCCTCAACTGACCTTGAAAAAACAAAAACCTTGGTTAATCTGGGCTAACTGTGTGGCCTTAAACATCCAAAAGCAAAGTATAACCAGAAATAAATAATCAATAAGGCCTGAGAAATTATACTTCAGGTATAAAATTTGAGATCTTAGTAATAAGACAACAACAAAAAAAAAAAGCAGTTGTTTTGCCTGTTTTCAATTCTCACTGGCAAGTGCAGCTACCCTGTGGCTGCCACTGCTTTTGCCATCCTTCAAAGACATGAGACACAGCTTTTTAATCTTCCAATATAGACTGAAGACTCATATCTCTCCAAGAATCCTCCAAACCTTCAGTGCCAGATGGGGACTGCTGAGACATCCAGCTTGTGGACTGAGCTACTACTGGGTTTCAGCCTCTTCAGAGTAGAGACTGCCATAGTTGGACTACCCAGGCTGTATCATGGAGACCAGTACAGGAAGATCAAGACAGGACTTGGTGCTTACTGGACCTCATTTAGTGACCATGGAAAGGGAAGACCCCAGTGTGGAACACAAGAGCAGGACTGATGGTTGTTTGGGTTTCCCAAGGAGGAGCCTTCAAACACTTCCTTAAAGGAAAACATGACATCTTTCAGCTTAATAAAGAAAGAAAATATATAAAAATTTTTTTAAAAAGAAATAAGCTGAGGGGCTGGAGAGATGGCCTAGTGGTTAAGAGCGCCGACCGCTCTTGCAGAGGACCCGGGTTCGATCCCCAGCACCCACATGGCGGCAGAGAACCGTCTGAAACTCCAATTCCAGGAGAACTCCAGTTCCAGGGGAATCCGAGACCGTCTTCTGACCTCCGCGGCATTGCATGACATGGGTGCACAAACTTGCATGCAGACAGTACATTCATACACATACAGAAATAAATAAAATTAATTAAAAAAATTAAAAAAAAAAGAAAGAAGCTGAAGATGCTAAAACTCATGATGTCATAGTCTTGCTATATGTGTGGCATGCATATATGCATATTTTGGAGTGATGCAAATTGGAAGGAACAACCATAACAACAAAAGACTGGGTCAAAGAACTGACTGAAATGGTAAAATTTGCCCCAAACAGTAAACTTCTGCATCAAAAATTTTAAAAGAGACTGAGGAAAAGATGAAAAACATGTATGGCAGAATGCATGAGCCCTGATGGGGTGGGAGGCAAGGAAGGGGGAATGAATGAGTCTAGACTTGATTGGGAAATGTATGAAATGCACAAAGCTTCAATAAAAGATTGGCTTTGGAAAAGAAAGAAGGCAGGCTGAGCACAAGCATCGAAGCAGGACAGCGAGCAGCTCTCCCTGCAGGTCCTGCCCTGTCCGCCCTCCACGACGAACCATGAGGTGAAGCTGCTTTGGGTCAGTGTTCTATCACACAATGGAAGCTGACTAGAACAGCCTCTGAATGGAATGGCACTGCCTGCTCCCCCTGCTGTCCCCATCTGTATGTCAGGGCATCGCGCCATACAGCAGGGGCCCCAGGAGTGGCCAGGACCATCCATCTCTGCCTGGATGCAGGGTCGGGAACTACACAGCTGTGGGGACTCACGTTCCATCTTCGTTGCTCCTGTAGAACACCAGGAAGGGATCAGATTTCCCGAAGAAATCTTTCTTGTCCAGCTTGTTGGCACAGAACTGCATTGTGGCGACATCCTGGAGGGAGGAGGACAGGAGGGAGACTGAGGAGGTCACAGAGAGCAGCCAGGGAGGACAGGGCAAGGGAGGACAGGGTGGTGTCTTCTCTATGCCTGGCACAAGCCCTGGCTCACCCTTGGGATGGAGGGGCTGCTTCAACAGTAGCCAGCAACCTAGGCTAGCCCGCTGGAGAAACACGTGGCTATGGAGCTGCCCTGGGTTCAAATCCTAGCTCTGCCATTTTGGAACTGTGTGATCTCAGGCAAGGCTTTCAGTTTCCCTTGCTAAGGCTTTGTGGGGTGACAGTGAGCAGCAGAGGGAGCCAAGGGTTTGAAATGCTCAGTATGCAACCCCTCCTGTGGCTCAGTGCAGTGACGTGGAAGCCCGAGACCCTCTGAATGTGGCACCGTGCATGGTGCCCTTCTCTCTCGTGCCTTCTCGGCTCTTAGAGAACGTTCCATGCTGAGTATCCCTTCTACTAAGCCTGAGGCACCCACCTGATGCTTTAGGGAGTTTGGGACAGGGACCAAGGCTAGAGTCCAAAGGCTCATGGGGCAGGGAGGGGGAAAGGGGTACACTTACCAAGCTGGGGTACATTTACCAAGTTGGGGTACACTTACCAAGATCACTGCCCTAATACTGTCCCCAATGGTGGGAAGAAGGTGAACAGACCCTGTGAGGCCCACTGCCTGCCTTCTCCGTAGGGTGGCACCCTTCTTGGACTCTGCCCCCTCAGGCTTCACCTTCTCAATCCCTCGCCCTGCCCCCCACAGCTCTCAGGTCCCCTCTTTTAGGAGCCCTTTCTTCTCTCCTCTTGGGGCCCCTCTCTTGTCTGGTTGTGCTTGACCTTGCCTGTGAGCCATAGATACCCAGCGCTCACCTTTCTACCTAGCCCTGAACATGGCCTCTCCAATGTAAAAGCTCAGCAGCCTGAGTTTCCAGCTGGCCAGAGCTCTGCCATGCCTGAAGGTGGTGGTGTCCAGCCTGCTATCCAGATAGCCTCTTACTTGGCCCTTGCCAGGGGTACCCTGAGGGGAGGTACCAGTAAGGACCAAATGGTGGCAGAGATGCAGACGCAGCCTATGCAAGACTAAAGGACACAGAGGACAGGCTGAGTTGTGGGTATGGTGCAGAAACAGAATGGATGCTGCCAGTGACAGCCTGTTCCTCCCCAGCTGTGTGACCTAGGGCAATTCACTCACCCTCTCTGTGCCTTCATTGGTAAAATAGGGGCAAAGGCTCAACCTCACAGACTTAGGAGGACAAAATGAGTTAACAGGAATGGAACACAACACTGACAGCAGCGTATGCTGTGTAAGAGACACCATTATCTTCCTCCAAGGACACCCGAGGTCATCTACACAAACACCCCTCTCAGTTTATCACCCTTAAAAAAAAATCTCACCAGGGAGTGGTGGCGCACATCTTTAATCCCAGCACTTGGGAGGCAGAGGCAGGCACACTCTGTGAATTCAAGGCCAGCCTGGTCTATATAGCAAGTTCCAGGCCAGCTGGAGCTACAGGAAGACATTGTCTCAAAAAGAAAAAAAAAAATCTCAAGGCTGATGCAATGGCTCAGTGGGTAAAGGTGCTTGGTGCCAAGCCTGATGACCTGACCCTAGACCCACATGATACCAGGAAAGAAATAATTCCATGCCATGGAGCTAGCATGCCCTCACTAAAATAAATAAATTTTTAAATTTTTAAAATTTATTTTGTATGTATATGAATGTACTGTCTGCATGTAGGTCTGTGCTGCGGAGGTCAGAAGACGGTGTCGGATTCCCCTGGAACTGGAGTTAAAGATGGTTCTCAGCTGCTATGTGGGTGCTGGGAATCAAACCCACAGGTCCTCTGCAAGAGCAGTCGGCACTCTTAACCTCTAGGCCATCTCTCCAGCCCATAAATAATTTTTTTTTGGTCTTTTCGAGACAGGGTCTCCCTGTAGCCCCAGCTGTCCTGGAACTCACTCTGTAGACCAGGCTCGCCTTGAATTCACAAAGATCTACCTGCCTCTGCCTCCCGAGTGCTAGGATTAAAGGCGTGCGCCACCACGCCTGGCTCATAAATAATTTTTAAAAAGAAGAAGTTTCATGGCCATGGCTACATGACCACTTGGAGGCCAGATGTTATTAAACCAGCCATGACCTCTTCCCATAGTGGCATCAAAAGACCAGAGTCTGCGCAGGGGAGCCATTGGGACACCCCCAACAAGGAACAAGGAGTTTAGAGGCCCAGTCCTGCCTCTGCAGGGCCTCAAGCAAGTCGCTGGAATCTCTAAGCCTTAGTTTACTCGTCTGTAAAGTGACCATGCTGGACAGGATGGCCACCTGGTCTTTTAAGCCAGGCCACAGGGAAAATTCTGGAGCAGACCAACAGCTGGGGACACTGAATAGCAACGACTGGCACCCGGGTGACAATCCAGAAATCCAGGATTCCTGTAGCATCCGTGGTTGACACTCTGACCTGAGCCACATGGGACATGCTCAGTCACTGTGTCAGTGGCTGACACCAAACCATGCACACACTGAACACAGAGTTCAAGGGCGAGAGCTCTTGTCACCTTTCAGAGAACCTTAGTGGGCCTGGTAGAACCAGGTTGAGTGGGGGCAGCTTAGATAAAAAGTCAATGCACTCTTGGGGTATGACTCATGTGTAGCTTGTGCTCAGTATGCACCAAGTCCTGGGTTCATCCTCAGCACCAAAAAGACAAGAAAGTTAGGACCACTGCATGCAGAGTGTTGCCTACTCCTGGGTCGAACTAGATTCATTTGTCTACGAAAATGGCACTATAAGGAGCAAAGAGATGGCACAGCAGTTAAGAGCATGTACTGCTTTTGCAGAGAATACAGGTTCAGTTCCCAACACCCATGTGAAGCCTAACAACTATCTTTTACTCAGAATCCAAGGGATCTGACGCCCCCTTCTGGGCTCTTTGGGAACTGCGCTCATATGCACACACCAATACACAGATGCAATTCACACATTCACGTAATTAAAAATGAAAATAAGCCGGGTGTGGTGGCGCACCTTTAATCCTAGCACTTGGGAGGCAGGCGGATCTTTGTGAGTTCAAGGCCAGCCTGGTCTACAGAGTGAGTTCCAGGACAGCTGGGGCTACAGGGAGACCCTGTCTCAAGAAAAAAAAATCTTCTCCCCAAAAGAGCAGTATAGTATAGCAAGGCTCTATGTAATGTGCTCCCCACTGCTTAAAAAGGAAAGACAAGTAAAGCTGGGCATAGTAGAGCACATCTCGCATCACAGCATCAGGAGGCAGAGGCAGGCAGATCTCTGTGAGCTTGAGGCCAGCCTGGTCTACAGAGTGAGTTCCAGGCCAGGCAAGGCTACATAGTGAGACCCTGTCTTAAACAAATAATAATAATAATAACTTAAAAATGTAAAAAGACGTGTCTTTGCAGGTATGTATGTGTTTGTGGGCATGCATGTGGATGTCAGAGAGCAACCTCAGCTGTGGGTTCTCGACTTCCATCTCCCTTGAGTCAGGGTCTCTGCTGTTCCCTGCTTACAGGCCAAGCTAGCTGGCCCACAATCTCCCAGGATTCGCCTGCTTGTATTTCCCATTTTACTACAAGAGTACTGGGATTACAGAAGCTCACATGAAGTACCCAGCTTTTATGTGGAGTTGGGGGATTCGAACTCGGGTTCTCATAATTGCAGAGCAAGCACTTTTCCCCACTGAGCCAGCTCCCCAGCCCACCACTACTTTTATATCTATACTTCACTCAATCCAGTTAATAATTCTATAAGATAAGCACCATTGTTATTTTGATGTTAAAGACAAGGAGGGCTGGTGAGATGGCTCAGCGGGTAAAGGCTCCTGCTGCCAAGTTTGACAACATGAGTTCAATCTCCAGGACCCACATAGTGGAAGGAGAGAATTAACTCCTGCAGGTTTTCCTCTGACATCTACACACACACACACACACACACACACACACACGGTGGCATGCACTCATCCACACACATATACAACATAAATAAAATATAAAAGATATTTTACAGGACAGAGAAACTGAGGCACAGAAAGATTAACATAGCTCCCTTACTGGGAGCTATACAGCCAGGAAAGGAGGGAATCATATAGTCTGCTTCCAGAGAGGAGTAGCTGAGATTCTAAACATGACCCCCAAATTATCAAGATGAGTTTAATTATGTTCTGTAACCTCAATTGGAGAGGCAGAGAAGTGTGGAATCTACTTAGAAGGGACTCTGAACAAACTAGTCAAAATGGAAAAAAAAGGGTGGGGGGATGCAGGTATGGTGCACACACTAAATCCCAGCACTCAGGAGGCAGAGGCAGGTGGATCTCTGTGAGATCGAGGCCACCCTGCTGTATATAGCTAGTTTTGGGCCAGCTGGGGATACAGGAAGACTGTGTCAAAAAAAAAAAGACAGGTTCTGAAATGCAGCTCCCGTTAGACCCAGGGACATTAGTCCAAAGTCCACTAGGATGGCTGCATCACGTAGGACCCTTGGGACAGGACAGACTTTCAGAGTGGTTTCTAGCCTAGCCTTTCAGTAAAGTATGCTTTCTCCCTGACAGCAGCCAGCCGTGGGAGCAAGAATGGGAGACGCAATGTCTGGGTCCAGGGGTGGCCTGTGAGGGGCAAGTAAACTCCCTGTGCTGGGGTAACATGCAGGGCTCTCCCGTTCCCCTGCAATATGGTTAGTGGATGGGTCAAACTCTTGGCACCTTGTGAACCCAAGAAGAGGCAGGGAGACTGGTACTCCCTGTGAGGAGCTGGGTTTTGGGATTCCATGCTGGGATAAGGCTCAGTGAGAGGCTGTTCCCAGCCTGTGCCTCCTGGGAATTAGCGGCAGGGAAGATAAAACAGCTCTTGCGATATATAATTTCCTGCAATTTCTGCCTTTCACCCTATCTTTTAAAAAAACATATTAAGTTCTTCTAAAACAGCAGGATTGCTTCAATTTGCATTCCTCCGCATGCTAATTGCGCTTTCTGGGAGATTCAGCAGGCAGCCTTTCTCTCCAGCTCCCCCGGTTTCCTCCAGCCTCTGCCCTCCCCACCCTAGAAGAGGGCTGTGGGGGTCAGGGGTCAGGCCCAGAGTTTTGCCCAGGGGTCACAGCTATGGTGCTGGCTTGGGTCTCACTGGCAGCTCCAGGGTCAGAGCAAGAAGGGGTGAATGCAAAACTTAAGACGCACCCCAAGTCTTGGTAATCAAATGAATATTTTAATGTGATATTAAAAAGAGTCAATACAAAAAAAAAAAAAAACCCTGATAAACAAAATACTAACATTTAAAATGAAGACATTTTTAGCCAGGCATGGTGGAGCGTGCCTGTAATCCCACTACCCGGGAGGCAGAAGCAGGTGGATCTCCAAGTTAGAGGCCAGCCTTGTCTACATAGCAAGTGCTGGGCCAGCTGGGGCTACAGGGAGATCTTGTCTCAAAAAAACAACAAAAATTTTTTATAACTGAATAACTTACCCAAGGTCATACACCTTATAATGACTTTGATCTAGATCCAAACCCCAAGTTATTTTTGTTTGTTTGGGTTTTCTGTTTGTTTTGTTTTTTTGAGACAGAGTCTCACTATATACCCCTGCGTGGCCTGCAACTTATGTAGACCAGGCTACCCTTGAACTCACAGAGATTTGCCTGCCTCTGAATCCTATTTTGTTTATTTATGTGTTTGTATGAGGGGATATAAAAGGAGTTGCAGTGTCTGTGGAGGCCAGAAGAGGGCGTCAAATCTCCTGAAGCTGCAGTCACACATGGTTGTGAGCCACCATGTGGGTGTTGGAAACCAAACTAGGGTACTCTACATGAGCGGCCAGTATTCTTAACCATTGAGCCATCTCTCCAACCCCAGCCTAAGTTTTTAATCACCTTACAAGTCAACTGGGAAACACTGAAATAAGCAACAGGACAGGGTGGCATCTACTGTATTTTGTCTAAGGTCAGTTGGACTTTGCTAGAATTAACACATTGTTAAAGGGGAATGGGGGTGGGCTCAGTCAGTAAACTGCTTGATACACAAGGGCTGAGTTTGATTCCCAGCACTCATGTTTTGTTTTGTTTTGTTTTAGTCTTTTGGAGACAGGGTCTCCCTGTAGCTCTGGCTATCCTGGAACTCTGTAGACCAGGCTGGCCTTGAACTCATAGAGATCCGCCTGCCTCTGCCTCCCAAGTGCTAGGATTAAAGGCATGTGCCACCAAAACCATACTTTTTTTCTTTTTAAGTTAAAATGAGGACTGGAGAGTTGACGCAGTGGTTAAGAGCACTGGCTGCCCTTCCAGAGGACCCAGGTTCAGTTCTGAGTACCCACCTGGCTGCCAACAACCATCTGTAACTCTAGGGGATCCAATGCCCTCTTCTGGCCTGTGTGGGCACTGCATGCATGTGGTGCGCTTATATAATGTAGGCAAAGCACTCAAAATAAAAATAAATTTTAGGGGCTAGAGAGATGCCCTAGAGGTTAAGAGCACTGACTGCTCTTTCAGAGGACCCGGGTTTGATTCCCAGCACCTACATGGCAGCTAAGAACTATCTTTGACTCCAGTTCCAGGGGAATCCAAGACCCTCTTCTGACCTCTGCGGCATTTCACAACACACGGGTGCACAAACCTGCATGCAGACAGTACATTCATACACATTAGCCGGGTGCGGTGGGAGGAAGAGGAAGGCAGATCTATGTTGAGTTCAAGGCCAGCCTGGTCTACAGAGTGAGTTCCAGGACAGCTGGGGCTACAGGGAGACCCTGTCTTGAAAAGACAAATAATAATAATAATAATAATAATAATAATAAATAAAATTTATTTATTTTAAAGTATTTTATGTATTATTTCTATTTTATGTGTATGAGTGTATTGCTTGCATGTAAGTGCACCTGTGTTGTACAATGTCCTTGGAGGTCAGAAGAGAGCATCAGATCCCCTGAAACTATGTGTGTGCTGGGAACTGAGCCTCTGCAAGCTCAACCAATGCTCTTAACTGCTGAGCCGTCTCTCCAGCCCCAAAATATATTTATTTAAATGTTGAGTGCTGTGGATCCAACTTGATCTCCAGCACTGGAGACAAAGCAGATCGCTGGAGCTCTACTGCCAGCCTAGCCTGCCTGTGAGCCAGCTAATGAGAAAGCTTGTCTCAAAATCCTTCAGCTTCCACATGGACACACACACACACACACACACACACACACACACACACACAGATATCAAATGAAAAGGAGGGGCTGAAGAGACAGCTCAATGGTTAAGAGGGCTTGCTGCTCAACTATGAGAACCCAAGTTCAGATCTTGTCATCTACCATCCAGGTAACAAGCCAGGGGTGATCTCCCGAGTGCCTGTAACCCCAGTGCTGTGGGTGTTGGAAGCAGGAGGATTACTGGGGCTTTCTGGCTGAAACAAACAAGCAAGCAATCGAGCAAACAAAGAAATGAACAAAACACCTCTGCAACTATAGGTTTAATGTAGAGACTTAAGGATACCCATCCTCCTCTGGTTTCTTTACATACAACAACAAAAACAACCTCCCCTCATTGCCCCCAACACCACGGTCTGTGTTGGTGCACTGACTGCGGCAGGGTCCTGAGCTCAAGCTGGCTTTCTTTTGTTTCTGTAAGGACCAACTTCTCAACCCAATCAGCCGTGCATCTGTTGATTTGATCATTTGGAGGCTGAAAACTCTCCTCTGACCACCTCCCTCCCTCCCACTCTGCCTTCGTCTGGTATGCTGACTCAATCTATTACTTGGAAAGAGAACAGAACACTTAGAATAGGCTGTCAGTCAGTCAGACAGAGTGGTACACTCCTGTAATCCTAGCAGGAGGCAGCCGAGGCAGGAGGATTGCTAGGAGTTTTAGATGACATTGGGATACAGAAGGAATTCCAGATCAGCTGGAACTACTGAATTAGACTGTGTCTCCAGAAAAAAAAAAATTGGGTGTAGGGCCGAATACCTTTGACCCTAATACTCAGGAGGCAGAGGCAAGCAGATCTCTGTGAGACTGGGGCCAGCTATAGGGAGACCCTGCCTAAAAATCAAACAAATGCTGGGCGTGGTGGCACATGCCTTTAATCCTAGCACTCTGGAGGCAGAGGCAGGCAGATCTTTGTGAGTTCAAGGCCAGCCTGGTCTACAGAGTGAGTTCCAGGACAGCTGGGGCTACAGGGAGACCCTGTCCAAAAAAGACCAAAAAACAAACAAACAAACAAACAAACAACTAACTACCTAGCTAAGTAAATAATAGGTAAATAGAAAATAAATAAATAAATAAATAAATAAATAAATAAATAAGGTTCAATGGGTAGTAAGAACCCACAGGGAGGCAGAAGGCAGGAGAACCAACTCCATAAGTTGTCCTCTGACCGCGCACATGAAAGAAGAAAGAAAGAAAGAAAGAAAGAAAGAAAGAAAGAAAGAAAGAAAGAAAGAAAGAAAGAAAGAAAGAAAGAAAGAGAAAAGAAAGAAAGAGAGAGAAAGGAAGGAAAGAAAGAAGGAAGGAAGGAAGGGAGGGAGGGAAGGAAGGAGAGAGGGAGGGAGGGAAGGAGGGAGGGAGAGAGGGAGGGAGGGACAAACATCAATACAAACAGACAAAAGAATAGGAGGCTCTTCATTGTGTATTGTTTCCTAGGAGAGGGCTTGTCCATAAATGATGGCCCATCCATACAATAAGAAGCAGGCAGCTATGAAGTACCTGTTTCCTAAGACTATCTAATGACATGGGAAAACATAGCCCATAATACCAGGGCAGTATTATCCCCCAAAGCTACCTGCGTACAGCCAGAAAAAAGGCTTCCAAAAGCTTACGATGATCAGGAAATTTTCCTGTATCCCCAAGTTGTACAGGTCAGCCACGGGGCTTTCTTCTTTTTCATTTGTGGGGTGACTGTGTGTGTGTTCACGTGTGTGTGTTCACGTGTGTGTGTTCACATGTGTGGGTGCACATGTGTGTTTGTGCGTGTAGAGTCCCGGGATGGGTGTTGGGTTCTCTACCTCCCTCACTGAGGCAGGGTCCCAGTCAAACACAGAGCCTGCTGTGTGGTTAGTCTTGGCGGCCTGCCTGCTCGGGGCCTGGACTCCTCTATTCCCACCCTCTGATGCTACAGTTACAGAGGAGTCCCAGCCCACTTGGCACTTACGTGGGTTCTGAACTTTTGTCTTCTTCAAGCACTTCAAGCACGCACATGAACTGCTCAGCCATCTCCTCAGCCATAACATTTTTATTTTTAGCATCAGAGAAAATGCTTTTGTTTTGTTTTTCCTTTTAGTTAACTAAATAAATTACTTCTGAGACTAAGAAATTACACATTATACTGTAGGGAGGATACACATGTTGGTTCTAACCATGATGAACACCTTCTCTACCCCTCAGCCTACGTGCTGCTGAGTGTTGGAGGATTCCTCCCAGACAACGACACTCCCTGGCTTTTTATCCCCCCCCCCCCCCCATGACTCTTCCCTTCCCTAGTCTCTAGCGAGGAGACTCAGGACTGCTGAGCTCCTCTGCTAGTCAGTCTCACACCATCCAGCCCCCTCCTGCCACTGCTCCCACCTACAGCCGCACCTCTCTGACCCATCATCCATCTCTCTATCCCAGGGCCTTTGCACAGGTTGCCTGCACCTCCCCCACCCCAGGGAGCTGGCTGCAAGGATTCATTCACCTGCATTTCCACACTAGCACATTATATAGCATCTGTGGATTTTCCTTCAAGATAGAGTGTTATGAAATATTTGCTATAAAAATGAGGCAATGAGTCGCCAGGGATCTGTCAGGGTGAAGAGCTATATTGTACTGGGATTTGTAGGCTGGCATTTCTCACACTAATTAGAAATTCCGGGAGACAAGAGGGCCTGAACGGTGAGTAGAAACATTTATTTGCTGACTTGAGATGAATAAACTCCTGAGCAGCCTGATGACCCCTTACAGTTGGAGGGGTACCCCAGGGTGCTGCCATGCGAAGCTTGGGCCTCCCCGGTTTGCAGAGCCCCAGCCCCAGCCAGCCTGGTGACACCGATGACCTAAGCAGGAAGACTAGGGAGCTGTCAGCCCTGGCTCTAGGCAATTGTTGCTCATCTCTCTAGATTCCAACCACACTGCCAGCTTGCCGGCTGCCAGCTCCAAGCCTGCAGAGACCACAAGGCTTATGAATGTTCCAAGTACCTCGAGGTCAGTAGGCTCTGTGGCCAGGAGAGACTCCCTAGGATCGGCAGTCCACGGCTAAGGTCTGCATCTACGAAATGCAGTCACTTACACCTCCCTGGTCCCCGTCCCAGGCCTGAGTTGAGAAGAAAGAAAGAATAGGAGGTTGGGTGTGGTGGTGCACTTATGGGATCCAACACTTAGGGAGGCTGAGGCAGGGCGGTATCTCAAATTTAAAGCCAGTCTGGGCAACTTAGTAAGCACCTGTCCCTAATTATAAAATAAAAATAAAAAGAGGGCTGGTGATGTAGCTCAGCCTGCAGGGTGCTTGTCTAGCCTGGACTAGGTCCTGGGTTTGATTGCCAGTTCCAGGATGGGTGTGTGTGTGTGGGGGGGGGTGTACAAGAGAGAAGCAGAGATTTGAAGACCACAGAAATGTGGGTCAGAGTCGCTGTTGGGAGCAGGAGAAATGAGACTGACTCTGAGGCCAGCACGGAACCGTGACAACCTAAGGACCGCAATCCCATTTGGATCCACTCTGACTGTAGGAACTTTCTTGGCATTTCAATCTGAGATGAGCAAGGCTTTTCTATTACCTATTCAAGTAGGCCGGTGACTCGCTGGCGTCCTTTGCGGTCCCCACGCCCACGCAAGCCCCAGGCTGAAGGCCGGAAGCCCTGCGCGGCAGACCCCGCCCTTTCCTTTGATCCTCCCACTGAAAGCCGAGTTGCGAAGACTTTGCAAAGCTGCTCACATATAATTATTTTAATTCAGCCAGATGCTGGGAATTAGTCTCTTTTCCTTGCAAGGATTCTAGGGAAAGACAGAACTCAGCCAAAGATGTGCCAGAGGAAAAAAGGAACTGACAGCTCAGGAGGGAGGGAGGGAGGGAGGGAGGGATGCCCCCAACAATCCCCCCTACCCCCACGCCGCACAGCTCCAAGCAAGGAAACCGCTGTGTCCACGGATGAAAGAGGAGGAGGAGCTGGAGGAGGGAGGAAGAGGAGGAGGGAGAGGGGAAAGGAAGAGGAGCAGGGAGGAAGGAGAGGGAGGATGAAAAAGGGGTCTTGGGCAGGCGGCAAAGGAAGATGTGTACCTACTGCAGGGATACCAACTAACAGTACAATCCCTGCCCAAGCATAGGCTTTCCAAAGTGTTTTGACTGAGACGCGGGAGAGGAGCTCATTGCTAGGCTCAGAATAGAACTTGGGCTTCGAGCAATTCCCACCCAACCCCTCCTGACCACCAATTAACCCCAGCCCCCATGGGGCGGAGGGGGGGCATGACCCTGAGGCTCTGAGCTGGTAAACAGAAGCCCTGGTGTGCCCACACATCCTCCCAGTGCTCCCCTGAGCAGTCAGGTCTTCAGGGAACACGGGACGAGAAAGAGGCTCTGTCATCACTATGCCCTGTCTATATTCCTAACAGATTCTCAACAAACACTGATACATAGCCAGCCCTGGCTGGAAGGCACACACTGCGCAAGCCTGATTCCTTCACCGGTTGCTCCACCCAGCCAGCTAAACAGGTGATAAGAGTGACCACCAGGAAAGCAGTTGTCAGGATTTCTCTGGTCACCTTCACTGGCCAGAACCAGGGCCTGGCTCTCCAGCTGGAAGCAGGCTTGGAATTCCACGTCTTAGTAACCAAAGAGAGGCTCTTGGGCTGGAGGGATGGCTCAGTAATTAGGAGCACTGGCTCCTCTTGCAAAGGACCTGGGTTCTTACTCCAAGAACCTACATGGTGGCCACCAACCATCTGAAACTCCAGTTCTAGGGAATCTGATGCCCTCTTTTGGCCTCTTCTGGCATTGCATGCATTTGGTGCACTTATATACATGGAGGTAAAACATAAAATAAAATAAAATAAAATAAAATAAAATAAATAATAAAATAAATGACTGAGACTCTAGAGTGGGCTGCCTGGGTCCAAACCTCTTCTAGTCAGTGAATGTGTGACCATGGGCTTCTCTCTGTACTTAAGTTTCCTCATGGAAATTGAGGACCACAATTATCAGATATTAGAATACATTATATTAATAGTACATATCAGATATATATACCAGTACCTATAAATCATTTGTGTGGTGTGCAGCCTGGAATCATTACCACTCAGGCCAGTTAAATAAGACTACTGACTGACTGAAACAGTGAACTTCTGCTCAAAACAGTCAACTTTCTCATGGAGAATATTGAGATAGACTGAGAAAGAGATGAAAAGCATGTTTGGCAGAATGCATGAGCTCTGGCGGGGTGGGGGAATGGGGGGGCACAGGTCTAGATTTGTTAAAAAAAATAAAAATAAATTTATGTGAAAAAAATAAATAAATAAAATAATTTAATGTAAAAAAAGACAATATTTTTCCTATGACATAGACAAGGAATGATATTTTCCTCTAAGAATAATATTTTTTCTCCTATGCATGAAGACATACAGATATTAATTGATATCCCTTTTACATAGATGGTGATTTTACTTGTAAACCCAGAGTCTTATGTTTGGCTGGAAAAATCTGTATACTGTAACTATATTGAGGAATAAAGTCCAGTCACAAAAAAAAAAAAAAAAAAAGCCCCACATGGTGGCTGAGAACTGTCTGGAACTCCAATTCCAGGAGAACTCCAGTTCCAGGGGAATCCGACACCCTCTTCTGACCTCTGCGGCATTGCACGACATGGGTGCACAGACCTACATGCAGACAGTACACTCATACACAAAGAAAGATAAATAAAATAAAAAATATATATTTTACTTATTATTTTTATTTTATATGTATGAGTGTATTGCCTGCATGTAGATAGGCACACCTGTGTTGTGTGGTAGGCACACCTGTGTTGTGCAATGCCCATGGAGTTCAGAAGAAGGAGTCAGATCCCCTGGAACTGGAGTTACAGATGCTCTTAACCACTGAGCCATCTCTTCAGCCCCTTTAATAGTAACTTTGTTTAAAAAAATGAAACAGGGTCTCATGTCACCCCAGCTGACATGTAGTTGAGGGTAACCTTGACCTTATAATCCTCCTGCTTCTGCTCCTTAGTGCTGGGGTTACAGGCATGTACCACCATGCCTAGTTTACTTGGTGCTGGGGATGGAACTCAGGGGTTCATGCATGCTAGGCAAGTACTCTGCCAACTGAGTTACATCCCAAGATCCTATGTTAACTTTTTGTTTGTTTGTTTGTTTTGTCTTTTTGTCTCCCTGTAGCCCCAGCTGTCCTGGAACTCACTCTGTAGGCCAAGCTGGCCTTGAACTCACAGAGATCTGGCTGCCTCTACCTCCTGAGTGCTGGAATTAAGGGTGTGCACCACCACATCCCACCCTATGTTAACTCTTAATGTGTTCCACTACTATTATTCTTTTTAAGTTTATTTTATGTGTACCAATGGTTTGCCTGCATGTGTAAGTGCACCCAGGCTGTACAATGCCTAAGGAGGCCAGAAGAGGGTGTCATATCCCCTGGAACTGGAGTTAAACATGGTTGTTAGTTATGACGTGGGTGCTGGGAACTGAACCTGGATCCTCTGTAAGAGCAGCCAGTCTCTTCACTGCCGAGCCACCTCTCCAGCCCACTGTCGATGTTCTTAAGGGACTTAATATAGAATTTTAAATTGTTTCATTGGTGAAAGGCCACATTGACCAGGAAGGTCAGAAAGTCTTGCTCTCCTTCTCATCCCTCTAGCCCAGGGGAGCCCTGTCCTCAGCACCCAGGGAGCCCTGTCCTCAGCACCCAGGGAGCCCTGTCCTCAGCACCCAGGCCTGGCTGCAAGTCAGTGCTGTCCTTCCTCCCTGATTGTCCAGTCTCATTCCAGTTCCTCACAGACCCCAGGGATTCTCAACGTGGGTGATCTGGAGGCCAAGCCCAGATCTCAGAATCAGCCTGATCTGGAGCAGAGCCAGACTCTGCTTCCTACTGTTCCCAGAGAGGATGCAGTTTCTGATAAAATGGAAATCCCACTGAAGTCATTTCTCCCAGACTCCGCCCTTGACAAATGACCAACACCATTATGACACTGTACCCTATCATCAGTCATCAGATCCCTTACCAAGAGCCATTGGATTTTTTTTTTTTTTTTGAGACAGGGTTTCCCTGTAGCCCCAGCTGGCCTGGAACGTTCTCTGTAGACCAGGCTGGCCTTGAACTCATAGAGATCTGCCTGCCTCTGCTAGGATTAAAGGCATGCGCCACCACGCCCGGCTTAAAGACAGTCCTTAGCCGCCATGTGGGTGCTGGGAATCGAACCCAGGTCCTCTGCAAGAGCAGTCAGTGCTCTTAACCACTGAGCCATCTCTCCAGCCCCCATCAGAACCCTGTCATCACCCATCAGATCCCAAGGCCATCCTTGGTGTGTTCCACCACCCCTCAGCCATCCGTGTTAACTGTTTCTCCAGTCTGTAGAACAGGCAAAACTAAGGGCTGCTGGAGACTGCAAACTCTTGGCTTCCCAGCAGCCATACCCACACCCAGGTTTACACCTACGCCCACTTGCATGCACCCATCCCCATACCCCTGAGTGCACACACACACACACACACACACACACACACACTAACACACACACACAAACATATAACACATTCTCTGTCCCACAAAGGGTGTCACCCAGTGCTAGAGATAAAAGTGAAAACCAACAAGCAACGTGAAATGCTCGGAACTGGAAAGGCCACTGTCGTCAGTGTTGGTGCCAAGGCAGCCTGGGCTGAAGGACATGTGACAGGGCCTGGAAGAAGCTCTGTGGTGTAGACTCCACGCCAGTCCTTCCCATCTTGGGAATCTTCTAGCACTGGAATCATGGTCATGCCAGGCAGGTCACAGGAGCAGCCCTGTCTACCCTGGGGTTCCTCACAGGACATGGTTCACATAGAAGCAGCAGGGGGGGGGGGCTGCTACTCACCCTGCAGTTGCTGAGTTCTTCAGCTGACAGGATGATGGAGCCACACTTCTTTCCTGGGACACCACTGAGAGAGAAGAGGCGAAAATGGCAAGACAGACAGACAGACCAGCCTGACACTCCTGGGTCAGCTGTTCCCATGCCATCCTCCTGCCAACCAGAGATCTGGCCCAAAGCCCCTGAGAGAGACAGTCCTCAGAAATTCTTGGGGATGCCTGGACATAGTGGCCTAGTGCTGCCGTAGTGCTGGGGCCAGGCCCCCAGCCTGGGAGGTCCACCCCCTACTCCCAAGGCCCACCAGGGACATCAGCCTCCACAGGCAAGGTCTTAGAATGGCAATAGCACCCAGACTCACCCGGAAGCTCCCGGATCAGTGGCTCTCAAACTTTCCATCGAAAGACCACTTCTGTGGGCAAAAGACCTTGTGGGCTAACCACCCTGCACCCAGCTGACCCCGGGGTCCCCAGATGTTCTGGCTCTGATCTGATTCATTAGGGAAGAATAGCTAGGGTGGGGTACAGTTGCTGGAGCGTCCTCTTAGTGGCTCTTGCCAGCAGTTACCTCACCTTGAATTCTTAACTGTGGTCTCGCAGGGGTCAAGAGATAATAAGCAGGAGTTCTTACTGAGGGGCCAGACAGGAGAAGGAGGACCACCAGGTGTCACCGTGACTAGGCAGCTGTGACTAGGGGTCAAGGCCATACTTCTGTCCCTGCCCATAAATGAGGGTGATGATAAAATCTGTTTTTCTAACTTGCACAGAGTGCAGGGAGCTGAGGAGGCTCTAGGTGGGGATGGCGTCCCTGCTGGCATTATGGTTATGGAGAGCGTGTCTCCAGCCCCAGCCGCAGACAGCTGCTGTGGTGTTAGTGTTGCTGGTGTGTGGGTGGTGTGGTGTGTGTGTGTATGTGTGTAATGATCTCCCCAGCATCTGCCTCTGGAGGGACTGGCTCAAAGCAGAGTGGGGAGGGGAGGAAGGAAAGCCTCCCGGAGTTGGAGACACCCCCAGGTTCTTCCAACTAGGCGAGCAGAGCAGGGGCATGCCTGCCTTGGGCAGGTGGCAGAGCTGCAGCTTGTCCTCTAGGCCTTGGGCGGCCAAGCTGAGGTCCCTGCAGCAGGTCCCCAGCTGCTGTCCCAGCAAGACCAGGCAGAGAGTGCTCGGCAGCGGCACCAGCCTCCTCCACCCATGGCTCTCCATCTGTTCCTCAGTCCCAGAGTCCTCTGTCTATTTCTGCTCTTTCTTTCCCTCTTCTCCAGCCTACCTGCTCCTACTGGCTCGGCCTTCGTTCCCCTTCCTACCTCTGGACTTTCCCCTTGTTCTCTCTCTCTCTCTCTCTTTTTCCCTCAGCTCACTGGTATCCATTCTTCTTTTTTATTATTTTTTTATTTTTGTATGTGTATGAATGTACTGTCTGCATGCGGGTCTGTGCACCCGTGTCGTGCATGCCGCGGAGGTCAGAAGAGGGTCTCGGATTCCCCTGGAACTGGAGTTCTCCTGAAATTGGAGTTACAGATGGTTCTTAGCTGCCATGTGGGTGCTGGGGATTGAACCGGGTCCTCTGCGTCACGCTGTCCAGAGCTATGAGAGACCCTCACATGAACTCCTCAAGGCCATGAATGAGAAAGAAGCCAGGGTGGGGATTCACCAGCAGGAAGGGAAGAGGCAAGGCTGTTGGGGGCGGGGTGTGGGGGCACCATGTTGGTTGGTGTGGACCACATTTTCATGTACCCCACCCAAAGCACAAGGTCAGAGTGGGGGCTGAGGAGGGAAGATGGCCCTCCACAGCTGGAGAGCTGGTATGGAAAAAGGAAGAGGGGGAGTTGAGCTGGATTTGCTCCATCGTAGGGAGAAGGCTGATACCAAGAGAGAAACCAGGGTCCGGGAGCCAAGAGATGCTGGATAAGAAAAGAAGAAAGGGGGCTGAGAGATGGCTCAGTGGTTAAGAGCACCGACTGCTCTTGCAGAGGACCTGGGTTCCGTTCTCAGTACCCACATGGCAGCTAAGCACCATCCTTTAATCCTAACACTTGGGAGGCAGAGGCAGGGGGATCTCTGAGTTCAAAGCCAGCCTGGTCTACAGAGTGAGTTCCAGGACAGCTATGATAGGGAGAACCTGTCCAAAAAAAAAAAAAAAAAAAAAAAGAAGAAGAAAGAGGGAGATAGAGGAATAGAGTACCTCTAGGGGGGAAAGGAAACCAGGAGACCAGGCCTGCTGGCCCCACACACCTTCGACTGCTGAATACCACCCTGTTCCCTGAAGTCCCAGGAGCCAGCAGGACCCAGCATGCTCCAGCTCTGGCCTGGACAGAAGAGGAGCTGACTGCAATGTTGGTGACTGGGACCCTGCAGAGGAACCCAGGACCCTCTATCTCTCTGTCTAGGGCTGAATGCACAGTGGTAGAATCAGGACCTGGGCCCAGAGGCAGGAGCCACCTGTAGAGCTGGCTGAATGCCAGAGGATCTGAGGACCAGAGCTATATGGTGACCTACCCATTGGACACAGCTGGCATGGGCTTGCCTGTCCGGGAGTTCAAGCTGAATGCTCCTATCCTGTGGGAAGAGAAGAGAGAGGCAGCATGAGCCCAGGACCCTGGTTCACACGGACCAGAACACTTGACATGCAGATGCCTGGACATTTCTGGTCTGAAAGCCACTGAAACAGCCAAAGCCCAGGCCAGGGGAGGAGTTCTTCCCAGACCTTGGGGTGAATCCCAGAGCAAATTATGCTACCTCTCCAGTGGTCAGAGTGGGGAACCCAGACCAGTAGCCGCAGCAGCCCCTGAGGAGGTATTACAAACATGATTTCAGGCCTGCTCTGACCTATTGGGCCAGAAACCTTGAGAGTAGAGCCCAGCTTCTGCTCCAGGTAAACCTGACACATGGAGAATGTCGAAACATTACTGGACCTCGGTATCAAGGATGTGAAATAGAGAGGCTGCTGGGAAAAAAAGGCACATAAGATAAGTGTACAATGGTGCCTCCCCCAGCTCTGTATGGTGAAGGCCTAACCCCAGGCCTTTACCTGTGACTGTATTTAGAGGCAGGACCTTTAAAGAGGTGATTAAGGGGCTGGAGAGATGGTTCAGTGGTTAAAAGTGAGCACTACTTTTGTAGAAGACCTGAGTTCAGTATCCAACACCTGAATTGGACGGGTCATAACTCTCTGTAACTCTAGCTCTAGAGAATCCAATGCTGTCTGACCTCTGAGGGGATCTGTACATACATACACATGTAACACATAGACACATACAGGCACATAAATAAAAGTAAGAAACGAAACTTTAAAGTATACTTTTAGCCGGGCATTGTGGCACATGCCTTTAGTCCCAGCACTCAAGATGCAGAGGCAGGTGGATCTCTGTGAGATGGAGGCCAGTCTGGTCTACATAGTGAGTTCTAGGCCAACTGAAGCTACAGGAAGACCCTGCCTAGAAAAGACCAAATAAATAAATTGTAGACCTTTAAAAAAAAGGTAATTAGCCAGGCGTGGTGGTGCACGCCTTTAATCCTAGCACTTGGGAGGCAGAGGCAGGCGGATCTTTGTGAGTTCAAGGCCAGCCTGGTCTACAGAGTGAGTTTCAGGACAGCTGGGGCTACAGGAAGACCCTGCCCTCAGAAAATGACCAAAAAAAAAAAAAAAAAAAAGGTAATTAAGGAAATGAGGTGGTATGAGTAGAACCTAACTAGTCAGATACACACCTATGAAGACACAGGAAAAAAAACGACAAACATTTCAAGCCAGAAAGTGGACTTGGCAGAATTGAACTCCATCAGCACCTTCACCTTGGATGCACAGCTTCCAGAACTTTGAGAAACCAAAGTTCTCATATTTAAGCTATTCAGTGTGATATTTGCTTCAATAGCCCCCAGTAAACTCATATGGCCAGCAAGGTGTGGTAACATAAGGCTGTAATCCCAGCACTTCGGAGGCTGAGTCTGGAAGGTCTCAAGGCCTACCTGGACTATATAGTGAGACCCGGGGCCCTGTCTCAAAAACCCAAAGGAAGCTGGGTACGGTGGTCCACACTTTCAATCCCAGCAATCAAAAGGCTGAGGTAAGTTTGGAGCTACCCTGGGCTATGCAGTGAGACCCCGTCTCAAAACAACAATTCTCCTCACCCTTCCTGCTAAACACCACCACCACCAATACCACAAAGCAGTCCTCCCTTAACAGTCAGAAGGAACTGATTCTCAGACCCACCTGGGAGTAAAAAAGAAAGAAAGAGTGTCTTGGATTTCTAGTCTGGTAAATAAGCCAGCAGAATATAACCCCTGAAAATCCTTCTACATCCTTTATTAATTTATTGAGACAGGTTCCCATAGCCTCCAGTTCACCATGTAGCTGGGGGTGGCCTTACATTCCTGCGTTTCCTGCTTCTGCCTCTCCTGCTTTGGGTTACAGGTGTGCACCACCATGCCTGGCTCCTCCCACCTACTTTAATCACCTCTGGGTGGCTCATAGAACCTGATACAATGTAGAAGCTATGCAGGCTGTTATCCTGTATATGTTCAGTATAGATGCATTTTTTTTTGTTTGTTTAGTATTTCTGATCTGCATTTAGTTAATGCATGTCACAGACACTGCCGACAGACTATATAGGGTTTCCCTAGAGAAACACTGACCCTCACATCTGGCCCAGAATAGATGCCCAGTAAACAGGGGCGGCTGATAGGGTTTAGTCATGAAGCAGCTAAACTTAGATACACAAATCAGTCTGGGGGAAGGGTTCGCCTCCTCCACAGCATGCCCAATGCCTCCACATCTCAGATCTTGCTTGTTCTTGGAGGCTCAGTTCAAAGGCCATCCATCTCCTGAAGGAAGTCTCCTTCTACCCCCCACCTAGGTAGACAAGTCACAAGCCACAGGGAGCAGACCCAAGGCCCAGGTGGGTGGGAACTGGGAGGTGCAGACACACTCCTGGTGTCTCCTCTGCCGCAAACCTCATCCTGGCAGAGCTGAGGTCGACGTGGGATCGGTGAGAAGGGTTCCAGTAAAGATCAGAACCCTGGGATGGACCATACTTAGCACGTGCCTAACACATAATATGCATATGGCCCTGGGCCCCTGAGGTCACTCAGATGAGGCAGCTAAAAAATAAGTAGCACACGCCTTTAATCTCAGCGTGAGGGAGCCAGAGAAAGGCAGAGTTCAAGGTCAGCCTGGTCTACATAGCGAGCTCCAGGCCAACTGGGACTAAAGGGAGACCCTGTGTCAAAAAGACCAAATAATAATAATAATAATAATAATAATAATAAAATGGTTGAGGTGCACCCCAGCTTATTGGTATCTTGGCTATAACCAAGTCTTTTTTAAATTAAATTTAATTTTATATCTTTTTGAGACCCTGTCTCAAAAAGGTGAGTTACCTGTGCTCCAGTAAAGTAACCCCACACCTCTGTTCCTAGTGCCCACAGCCCTAATTATTCAGGGGGGTCACAAAAGCACACACACAAAGAATGAAAATAGGAGGGGGGTTTGTTGGAAAGAAGGGACTCAGTGGGAGTGGGACGGGGATGAGAGGGGAATTAGGGATGAATAAGATCAAAATACATAATATACATGTATGAAACTGTCAAAAATTAATAATTTTTAAAAACTGTATATATATTGGCCATTATGGAGCATGCCTTTAATCCCAGCACTCAGGAGGCAGAGGCAGGCAGATTATAAGATAGAGGCCAACCTGGTCTACATCACAAATTCTAGGCCATCTGGGGATACACAGTGAGATGCTGTCTCAAAAAACAAATAAGCACTGGGCATGGTGGTACACGCCTTTAATCCTAGCACTTGGGAGGCAGAGGCAGGGGGATCTTTGTGAGTTCAAGACCAGCCTGGTCTACAGAGTGAGTTCCAGGACAGGGGAGACCCTGTCTCGAAAAGATTAAAAAATAAATAAGTAAATAAATAAATAAACAACAAACCTGTATAGACTTGAATAATAATGACCTTGGGTACTGCAACTCTGAAGCTACTGGATCAATAGCCGATCGTGATCTCACCTGGGTAATTCCATTTTTCATTGTCACATAAAATTCTTTATGCCCTATATTGTAATTGGCTGTGTCTTTTGTTGTCGATGTGTTAGGGGTTACCACAGTTTTGCTACAGCTAGTTCCTTAAGTTATTTATTTATTTACTTACTTATTGTGTGTGTGTGTGTGTGTGTGTGTGTGTGTGTGTGTAAGGCAGAGGATGATTTATGGAAGTTGGTTCTCCCCTTCTACCATGTGTGTCACAAGGACTGAATGCAGGTTGTCAGGCTTAGCAGCAAGCACCTCTACTTACTGAACCATGTTGCCAGCCCCTAAAGCTGGCTCTTTTAGCTCTTCTTTTTGTGCTACTGGGGAATGAACCCAGGGGTTGATCCTTGTGCTCAGTGAACAGCCTACCACTGAGCTATGCCCCCAGCCCTAAAGCTACTTCTTTTTTATAACCATTCGTATTAGCTGATGTTTTTACCTGTCAGGGGGAGTGGATTTTCATTTATTTATAATGCTATCCTTCCAGCCCTTAGTTAAAGATCCAAGACTGAACAGGATAAAAATCTTTGAACCATGGGGCTAGAGAGATGGCTCTGCAGTTAAGAGCACTGACTGCTCTTGCAGAGGACCTGGGTTCGATCCCCAGTACCTACATGGCAGCTAAGAACCGTCTTTAACTCCAGTTCCAGGGGAATCCGACACCCTCTTCTGACCTCATTGCACGACACGGGTGCACCAACCTACATGCAGACAGTACATTCATACACATAAAAAAAAAATAATAAAATAAGTATTTGGAACTCCTTAAACCTATAATTCTAAGTTTAAATCTTTGTTGTTTTTGTGGAAAATATAAATGACTTCGATAAAAAGGTAACTACTGCACAACACAGGTGCACCAACCTACATGCAGACAGTACACTCATATGTATAAAAAATAATAAAAAAATTTAAAAAAAAGGTAACTACTTTTATTTTTTTTATTTTTAATATGAATATATTGCCTATGTCCATGTAAGTCCATCTGTGTCATGCAATGCCCACAAAGGATAGAAGAGGGTGTCAGATCCCCTGGTGTCAGATCCCCTGGATCTGACATTACAGACAACTGTTAGCCTCCATGTGAGTGCTGGGATTTGGAACCCGAGTTCTCTGCAGGAACAGCCAGTGTTCTTAACACCCTGCACCATCTCTCCAGCCCCTATGACACTTAAAAAAAAAAATGCTCCTCTCAGCCTCTCAGCTGCCAAGGATATGCAAAATCTAAATAGTATTTATGTTTTGACTTTGGTTGGTACTGGGGATTGAACCCAGGGCTTTATGCATGCTAGGCGGGCTCTAGGTGGGCTCTAGGCAGGCTCTACAGTGGGCTCTAGGCAGGCTCTAGGCAGGCTCTCACCACTGAGATATATCCCCAGCTAGAAACACTGTTTAATAAATAGTTAAGGATATGTTGTAGGGAAAGGCTAGCAAATGTGAATTGTGTATCTTTTTCTTCATGTATCTGTACATGTGTGGTGTATGCATGTGTAAATGTGTGTTCATAAATGTGTATGTGCACATGCACAGGCCAGAGGTTAACATTGGGTAACTTCTTGATCACTGTCCACCTTATATATTGAGGCTCGTTTGAACCCAGAGCTTGACAATTCAATTAGTCTAGAGAGCTGGCTTGCTCTGAAGATCGCCTATCTCCACTGCCTGAGGCTGGGGTTACAGGGAGCCATGCCTGTACCTGGTGCTGGGGTGCAAACTCTGGTCCTCATACTGTTGTGACAGGCACTGTTCCTGTCAAGCCATCTCCCAATCCCCTTATGTCTTTTTTTTTTAAAAAGATACCCCCAGGGGCTGGAGAGATAGCCTAGCGGTTAAGAGCACTGACTACTCTTGCAGAGGACCCGGGTTAGATCCCCAGCACCCACATGGCGGCTAAGAACCGTCTGTAACTCCAGTTCCAGGGGAATCTGAGACCCTCTTCTGACCTCCACGGCATTGCACGACACGGGTGCACAAACCTACATGCAGACAGTACAATCATACACATACAAAAATAATAATAAGGGGGCTGGAGAGATAGCCTAGCGGTTAAGAGCGCCGACCGCTCTTACAGAGGACGCCTGTTCGATCCCCAGCACCCACATGGCGGCTAAGAACCGTCTGAAACTCCAATTCCAGGAGAACTCCAGTTCCAGGGGAATCCGATACCCTCTTCTGACCTCCGCGGCGTTGCACGACACGGGTGCACAAACTTGCATGCAGACAGTACATTCATACACATACAGAAATAAATAAAATTAATAAAAAAAAAANAACCAAAGATGGGACTTCTGTGGGACAGAGGCCTTTTGGGGGCCCTAATGTTACCGCATAGCTACTGAGGAGTCACAGCTACAATCTAGGAAAGAGACTCCAAACATACATACATACATACATACATACATATATACTTTTTTTTTTTTTGTCTTTTTGAGACAGGGTCTCCCTGTAGTTCCAGCCATCCTGGAGCCATCCTGGAACTCACTCTGTAGACCAGGCTGGCCTTGGACTCACAAAGATCTGCCTGCCTCTGCCTCCCAAGTGCTAGGATTAAAGGCGTGCACCACCATGCCGGGCTCAGAGTAAGCTCTTCTTAAGAGCCCCTGCTGTCCTATCACGCAGACTGTCAAAATCAAGATGGGTGGGAGGACCTTACTACACCCAGCTCATGCAGACTGTCAGAACCGGGATGGGTGGGGGGGACCTTACTACACCCGGCTCCAGCCTGTTCCCAGCTCCAGCCTGTTCCCAGCTCGCAGCTCCCAGCTTGGCCCTACAAAACTGTGATTATGCTGAAGAATACGCTGCGTGACTGAAGCCCCGGGTTCAAATTCCAGCTCTGTTGCTGCCACGTGGCCTTGAGTATCCTTCTTCCACTCTCTGGTGGTCTTCAGTCTCTGCCCACACAATGAGGGGCTAGGAATGGACTAGAGCTACTAGTGTCTCACCCCCGCCCCCAGGAGCGTGGACTTTAGAAACCTGGCCTGAGTTAGAAGTCTCAAGAGGGCACGGCCTGTGGGCTCTCTCACTCCTAATGTCCTGGCTGGTTGATGCTCTGCCTCCAGCAGGCTCTGAGCAGGGTGGGCAAAAGATGGCCTATCACAGGGGAGACACCCAGACAGGCTGTACCCCTTCTAGACTTACATGAGAGGCTTTTCCAGGCGGCTCCCAGAGGACCCCACAATCTCTCCAAGGGTACAGAAGGCCTGGCCCAGGAAGTCCTATATACCCAGGACACAGAAAAGAACATTGTCACCCATTGTATTCACAGCCACTCCACCTCCCTCATCACCCAGCCCCTGGACTTGTGAAGGCTCTGAAATGACACACACACACTGTCATTGTGCAGCCCAGGCCCACCCGGAATGTGGGCATTTAAGAGACAGCCTAGGCTCACTGGGAAGTCAGGGCAGAACTCACGTGTTTGGATAAATCTGGGCTCTTGGAGTCAACGTCGTATCTACAGGAAACAGAGAGAAATGGTAAAGACAGGCGAGGAATCCTCTCAGCCCTGCCTAGAGTCTGGGCCCTCACCCTTCGATCCTACTCGAGCACAGTAGGCATTGCTTGGGGTAATAGCTGAAAGGCACAAGGGGCATCTCGGGAGGCTAGACTCCTGTCTTTTTTAAAAAATACTTTATTCGGGGGCTGGAGAGACAGCCTAGCGGTTAAGAGCACTGACTGCTCTTGCAGAGGACCCAGGTTCGATCCCCAGCACCCACGTGGCAGCTAAGAACCATCTGTAACTCCAATTCCAGGAGAACTCCAGTTCCAGAGGAATCCGAGACCGTCTTCTGACCTCCGAGGCATTGCACAACATGGGTGCACATACCTACATGCAGACAGTACATTCATACACATACAAAAATAAATAAAATTTGAAAAATTAAAAATAAAATTAAAAAAATACTTTATTCAAGGCTGGAGAGATGGCTCAGCGGTCTAGAGCACCGACTGTTCTTCCAGTGGAGCTGGGTTCAATTCCCAGCACCCACATGGTGGCTAAGAACCGTCTTAGGCCAAGTGTGGTGGTGCACGCCTTTAATCCCAACACTCAGGAGGCAAAGGCAGGCGGATCTCTGTGAGTTCAAGGCCAGCCTGGTCTACATAGCGAGCTCCAGGCCAGCTCGGACTAAAGGGAAACCCTGTCTCAAAAGCAAAAACAAAAACTTTATTCATACAGTTTATTTTCAGATGACATAATGGTAGTAGAGGTGTGACACACACACACACACACACACACACACACACACACATATGCATATGTTGAAGTAATACAAATTGGAGGGAACAATAACAACAAAAGAAGTGGGACAAAGAACCAACTGAAACAGTGAAGTTCTCCCCCAAACAATAATCCTCTCCTTTGAAAAACTTTAAAAAGACTCCGGAAAAGATACAAGACATGTGGGACTGAAGAGATAGCCTAGCAGTTAAGAGCACCGACGCTCTTGCAGAGGACCCAGTTTCGATCCCCAGCACCCACATGGCGGCTAAGAACCGTCTGAAACTCCAATTCCAGGAGAACTCCAGTTCCAGGGGAATCCGAGACCCTCTTCTGACCTCCGCGGCATTGCACGACACGGGTGCACAGACCTGCCTGCACAGTAAATTCATACATATACAAAGATAAATAATAATAAAAAAAAAGATACAAGACATGTATAGCAGAATGCATGAACTTGGGTGGAGTGGGGGACATGGAAAGGGAAATGAGTCTAAATTGGAAAGGGAAATGATATATGAAATGCACAAAACTTCAATAAAAATATTTTAAAAATACTTTATTATTTTCATTTTATGTGTATGAGTGTATTGCCTGCATGTATGTAAGTGTACCTGTATCATGCCATGCTTGTGGAGGTCAGAGAAGGTGTTAGATCCCCTGGAACTGGAGTTATGGGCTGTTGTTAGCCACCATGTGGGTGCTGGGAACAGGACCCTGGTCCTCTTCGAGAGCAGCCAGTGCTCTTAAACACTGAGCCATCTCTCCAGCTCCGACTCCTGTCTTTATCTAGGTGTAGAGATTCTTCCTGTAGGAGTTTCTTGTTATTTGTGCATTTCTGGGCTGGCAAGATGGCTCAGGGGGTAAAGGTGCTTGTCGCCAAGGCCAATGATCTGAGTTTGGTCCCTGGGACCCACGCAGTAGAAGGAGATAGCTGACTCCTACAAATTGTCCTCTGACTTTAACACGTGTCATAGTGGTCACACATGCACACACATACACAAGCATGATAAATGTAACTAACAATAAAATGATTTGTTCATTTCCATCTGTGTGCATTCTACTTCGCTGAAAAAAAACAAAAACAATAAATGTGCCAGGTGTGGGGCATGCCTTTAGTCTCAGTACTGGGGAGGCAGAGACAGGAAGCTCTCTGTGAGTTCAAGGCCAGCCTGGTCTTCATAGTGAGATCCAGTGCAGCCAAGGCTACATAGTGAGAACCTGTCTCAGGAAGCCAGGAAGAGAAACAGTGGCTCCACCCACCCGCGCTCTCGGCAGCCGAGCCCCTCCTCCTCCTCTCCTATTGGCTCTTCAGCTAGGCTGTCTGGCAGCGCTGCAGCTCAGCGCCCGCTTTGGCCTCACCCCAGCCTGCCAGGGTGGTCTAGCCTTCCCGGGTCACTGAGCTGGTCATTCCTGAGGAAGAGAGCCATTGCCATTTCCCCCTCAGTGGGCAGCAGGCAGGCTGGCCTGAAGGCTAGCCGGTCCCTTCCCCGGAGCCTGCTGACCTTAGCCCGTTCTCCCAGAGCCTGGCTAACAACCCTTCCTCTGGTGGCCTCCTCTGGACGCTTCCCAGCCTATAATCCTGAGCATTTCATCCCTCCAGACAGCTTCTCTGTGAGGCACATTTGCCCACCCTCCTCAGCCTCTGTCCTTCACGTGTCCCTCTGAAGTCATCACCTTCTGCATTTTGGCTGGCCTCCTTCGGTCTCCAACCCCTTTTTTTTTCAACTCTGTCCCCTTTTCTCTGGGACATGAACCTTCCCACTGCCCCCCGCAGCCCCGCCCCATCCTCCTGGGAACAACACAACAACACGAGCTCTCTGCCTGGTCAGTCACCAAAAGGAAACCCTTTATGAGGGCCCTGTCCTTCTTTCCAATGGACACCCAGACACTGGAGCTCCACTTGTCCCATGACCTCTGCAAAGGGTAGACCAGACCACCCAACATATGCTGACATGGGGAGAGGTCCGCAGGCACCTTGGTCGTCAGGGAGAGAAGGGTGTAGAGGTAGAGACGAGAGTTGCCCCACCTTGTTCCTCCGCGGATGTTCCCCAGAGCCTGGTCCTTGCCCCCCGACCCCCATACCCCCAGCTCTAGTGTCAGCCCCACCTTCCACTTACAGGTCAAAACGAAGGTTCTGTTTCTCTTCAAAGAAGTAATCCACAATAAACTTGCGCACAAAATCAGGGTTGAGTGTGTTGTCAATGACCTCAGTGCGTCCAAACTGCAAGAGAAGATGCTGCTGGAGCAGGGACAGGCTGGTGGGCAGGGGGTGGGGCTGGAGGGGCAGGGATGGAGGGGCGGGGGGGCTGGTGGGGCAGGGATGGGGCTAGAGGGGCAGGGGTGAGGCTGGAGGGGCAGGGATGGGGCTGGAAGGGCGGGGGCGGGGCTGGAGGGGCGGTGGGGGGGGGCTGGTGGGGCAGGGATGAGGCTGGGCTCCCACCCTGGTGCTGGCTCCCACCCTGGAGACTGAACTCCCAAAGTTAGAGAAGTTCTGTCTCTCCAGACTCCTGCCCCCATCCTCCTCTCTCCAGACATGAACACCCTTGACCTCTGGCTCCAGTCTGCACTCTACCCTCCATGAATGGTACGCAGGCCTGAGCAGCCCTGCTTGTGCTCCGGACAGGCCCTTTGCCTCCGTTCTCTGCCAGGCTCACCCTCCAATCCTTCTGTGCCCATTGTCAGTGCCACCTCCTCTAGGAAGCCTTCTGGATTCCACCCCAGGGGTCTTTTCTCTTTTTTGCGGTTCTTAGCCTCAGCCTTTAACGGTTGCGCTATCCCTCCAGCCTGGGTTTTACTTTTCTCAACCACCATTGAGCAGACCCCATGACCACTGTTGTCTGGTAGATTCCACAATCAGGGGCATAACTTTTTTCTTCTCTTTTTTTGATTTATTTTATTTTATGTATATGAGTGTTTTACCTATGTGTACGTAAGTGCACTACACGCATGCAATGCCTTTAGAACCCAGAAGAGGGTGTTGGATCCCCTGGAACTGGAGTTATGGATGGCTGTTAGCCTTAGCCACCATGTGCACTTTGGGAACTGAACCCCAGGAAGAGCAGCCAGTGCTCTTAACCACTGAGCCATCTCTCCAGTCTCTCTCTCTCTCTCCTCTCTCTTTGGAGACAGAGTCTCACGTACCCCATGGTGACCTCAAATTTTCTATGTAGCTAAAGATCACCTTGAACTCCTGCTTCTACCTCCCAAGTCCATTAGGCGGTGTGACGATTTGAATGAGAAGTGTCCCCCACCGGCTCCAGTATCTGAACACTTGGTAGTTGGTGGCGCTGTTTGGGGAGGTCCTGGAACCTTTAGGAGGTGCGGCCTTGCTGGAGCACGCACATCTCTGCAGGCGACCTTGAGAGTTCATGGCCTCCCTCATCCCATCTCCAGTTTGCTCTTTGCTTCCTGTTTGTGGTTGACGATGTGAGTTCTCGGTTTCTGTCTCCTGCCGTCTCACCCACTGCTCGCCGCCATGCCTCTCCACCGTGATGGACTCTTACCCTCTGGAACCCTTAAGCCAAATGAACTCTTTCTTCTATAAGTTGCCTCGGTTGTGGTATTTTAAGTAAGTAGCATGGGCGTGTACTTAATTGACACCCCAAGTGGAGGTACAAGGACAGAGCCTCAACGTTTGAACATGCAGCTTTCTGAAGGTCCACCTCCTTGTAAGCCCTGCCCTGGGCTGGACCTAACAACACACATTTCTGTTTGTTTTTATTTTATTTATTTTTATTTATTTATTTATTATTTTGGGGGGGGGTATTTTCGAGACAGGGTCTCCCTTTAGTCCCAGCTGGCCTGGAGCTCACTCTGTAGACCAGGCAGGACTTGAACTCACAGAGATCCACCTGCCTCTGCCTCCCAAGTGCTGGGATCAAAGGTGTGCGCCACCACGCCCGGCTTGTTTGTCTGTTTTTAAATTTTCTTTGTTTTGCTTTTTTGAGACCTGGTCCAGGCTGGCCTCAAATTCACTATATAGCCAAGAATGGCCTTGAACTCCTGATCCACCTACCTCTGCCTCCTCAGTCCAGCCAATCCCAGCTTTGCACCCTCTCTCCTAGACCCGCCTCCTCTGCTTTCTCACCTCCTATTGACTCCTCTCACTGGGCTGACTCCTGAGGCTGGAGGCTTTGGCTCCCCTTAAGTCCTGCTCCCTTCCCATCATCCCCCAAACATCTCTAGAGCTTTGAACTCACCACTTACACATTACCAGAAAAATGACTTACAGGGTCTCTCTAGCCCATCAGACTGTGAGTACACACAAAGGCTCAGGACTCCCTCCAATCATTTTCTGTCCTGTTTCTATGCAATCCCTTCCTGTCTCAGAGATGAGGAGCTAGAAGCCCAGAGAAGTCAAGTAACTTGACAAAGGCCATCCACACAGCTAAGGCTTACTGAGCTGCAAGCACAAAGCTGGGCCTGGGCCAAGTGCTCTAGGTCATGTGGTACTGTGGGCACTGTGGGGAGGACCTGCTGCAGGACTGGCACACAGATAGCCTGGGAGGTTGAATGAGGAAATGAGTAACTGTGTTGGACTCTCTGCTGTATCACAAGCCAACTATGAGATCTGCTGGAAGCCTCTCAGAACCAGTTTCCTCCTCTGAAGATGGAGAATATTCTCCCGCCAACTTCCCAGCATCATTCAATTCCATTCAATTATTATATATCAGGTTGCTTGTTTTTTGCAGTCCTGGGAGTCAGCCCAGCACTCTATGACACTCTACCCCAGAGCTATTCCCAGCCCCTATACACTTGTTTTTTTTTTTTTTTGGGGGGGGGGTTTTGTGTATGAGTGTACCGTCTGCATGTAGGTTGGCGCACCCGTGTCGTGCAATGCCACAGAGGTCAGAAGAGGGTGTTGGATTCCCCTGGAACTGGAGTTAAAGATGGTTCCTAGCCATCATGTGGGTGCTGGGAATCGAACCCAGGTCCTCTGGAAGAGCAGCCGGCGCTCTTAACGGCTGAGCCATCTCTTCACCCCCCCCATACAGTTTTTAAGAACTCACTGTAGGCCAGGCATAGTGCTTGGTACTGAGCTATGCAAACTGAACATGAATGTTGTACCTGAAGCCCTCTGGAGTGACTCATGGACAAACAGCTGTGATACAGTGTAGACACAGTGACCAAGAGCCACAAAAGGCTGGAGTCTAGCTCAGAGTTTCACTGCTGAGCTTGTATTAGCACAGGCTTGAAACCCTAGCACTCGAGGAGAGGAGGCAGGAGGATCAAAAGTTCGGGACCCAGGTTCAATCCCAGCCACCCACATGGCGGCTGAGAACCGTCTGAAATT
>VZQC01013219.1:1508981-1520382 GCA_009823505.1 Rhizomys pruinosus | reverse complement strand
AAAATATATATATATATATATATATACACACACACACACACACACACACACACACTTTATTACTTTTATTTTATGTGTCTGAGCATATAGCCTATATGTATGTAAGTGGGTACACATAGGCTCTAGTAATGCCAGAGGAAGTCGGAAAGAGGGCGTTAGATCCCTGGGAACTGGAATAACAGACAGTTGTTAGCAGCCATCTGGGTGCTAGGAAATGAACCTGGGTCCTCTACAAGAGCAGCCAGTGCTCTTTAACCTCTGAGCCATCTCTCCGGCCCCTTTCTTTCCATCCTTTTCTCTTTCCCTCTTTCCCTCCCTCGATCCCTTCCTTTCTCCTTCCCTCCCTTCCCCCTCTTCCTCCCTTCCTTTCTTTCTTTCTTTGTTTTTGTTTTTGAAACAGGGTCTCCTTGTAGTCCTCCCTAGCCTAGAATTTGCTACATAGACCAAGCCAGCCTCAGATTCACAGAGATCCACTGTCTGCTGGAATTAAAGGCAAAGGCATGCACCACTATACCCAAACCATCTCTTCCTTTCTGTAGGGCCTTCAACCAGGACAGCCACCTGGAGAGGGAGGGGCTGGAACTCTGCCCTCTTTTCAAATGGAGACCCCCAAAGGGGCCCTGTGATGTCCTTCCCACCCCACTGGCTACCCTGTGTCTTCCCGAGGATACACAGGAGGCCCTGGCACGGCTTGATGTAAATAGTGCTCGATTTCCTGGGCTAAAATTATATCTGAGAGTCAATTTTCATAAAACGTGGTGACAGATTTAGGTGTTGAAAAGACAGGACTTTCTCAGAAGACCTAAAAATGACCCGAATGGTTAAAATCAGCTGAAAGCCGGCAGGCAGGGGCTATGAGAGAGAGCAGATTCCTAATCCCCAGGATGGGCTGCTGGTGGCCAGGCTGGAGAGCTGCAGCCCTACCCTTGACTCCCATAGTGCCAGAAGGCTCAGCTCACAGCTGAGATTCTGGTAAGGAGAGTGGCTTGCTCCCCTGGGGCAGTGAGCCCTCCTGTGCCGTGGTGAAGCTTGTGCCTGCTTGCTGGAGTCAGAGCTGGCTATTTCCCACTGCGGCTCATGCAGTGAATCAGGAAAGCAAAGCTCCCAGCACCCCGATGTCTAAGTGCATTTCCCTTCTCGAGAAAAAGCTAGAACCCTGCGCCCCAGGGCAGCCCTGAGGCCTGGCTCTTCTGTCTTCACCCTAAGAGTTTGTTGTGGTCCTGACCACTTTTTTTTTATTATTTTATGTGTATGAGCATTTTGCCTGCGTGTATGTAAATGTCCGTGTTCAATGGCTGCAGAGGGCAGGAGAAGGCATTGGATCCCCTGGAACTGGAGTTACAGAGGGTTGTTTGTTAGCCATCATGCAGGTCCTCTGGAAGAGAAGCCAGTGCTCATAGCTGCTGAGCCATCTCTCCAACCTCACTTTTTCTGTTTGTAAGCTAATTCTTTCAGCTATTCTATTATAGCAAAGGAAAGCTGACTAACATCCCCTCACTCTCTTTTATGTCTCCCCGGTACAGAGTGCCAGGACTGACGTGCTCATTTGAGCCCTTGTGTATGGCTCTGCATAGGCCAGTGCTTTTGCTACTGCGTGTTTATATGATTTCTCCTGGCTTCCTTGAACTCCAGTGTGCCTTAAAAAACTCATGCACACCCTCTGCCTCCATCAGGCTGGAGCACCTGACTCAACAGACTGAGGCTAACCCAGAGGTGGGGTCAGAGGATGCCTGAAGTTCCTTTGACCCACATTGTCCTTGGCTCTGTACCATGCACCCTTGAACTACAAGGCTTGGGTTTAGATTCAAACGTTATTTTAAGAAACCCAAATGTTGGGCCAGTGAGACGCCTCAGTGGAAGGAAGTACTTACCACCAACCTGAATTCAATCCCCAGTACCTCCTAACACAGTGAGAAGAGAAAACCAACTCCCTCAAATTGTCCTCTGACTCGTGCACATGTACCATGTAATTATAAATACATTTAATATATAGTGTGTGTGTGTGTGTCTTTTCTTGAGACAGGGTCTCCCTGTAGCCCCAGCTATCCTGGAACTCCATATGTAGACCAAGCGGGCCTTGAACTCACAGAGATCCACTTGCCTCTGCCTCCCAAGTGCTGGTAAAGGCTTGCACCACCATGCCCGGCACGTTTATTTTTAATGAAAAAATTTTAATACAAATGGAGGGCCTTGAGAGATGGTTCAGTAGGTAAACTCAGTTACAGCCCAGGCTGATGACATGAGTTCCACGTCTGGGACCCACGTCGGAGAAGGAGATAACTGATCCCCCAAGTTGCTCTCTGACCTCCACAAGTGTGTTGTGGTACACTCTGCCCCCCAAATAAATGAATGAATGGATAAAAAAAATAGACATAGCTAGATAAGATAGGTAGATAAATATAGATGATAGACAGATAATAGAAAGATAGATAGATAGATGATAAATAAATGTAGTTAAAACAATTTTAAATCCAAATTACCCCAAAAAATAAAAAATAAAAAAATATCCAAATTACCCATGAACGGGGCTCTAGCCAGATGTGGCATGTCAGGCTGCACCTTCCCTTCCCGGAAGTCCCATTTTTCCCTTACTTTGTCTTGCCAATTTCCTTGTGAGAATTATTCCCCCCCCACACACACACACACTGTCCCTTCCACTCTGCAAACGCCATGGTCTCCACTCGCTCTTCTGGTGAGCAGCTCTACTTCTCCCGCCCATCTCCTGCGTTACCACACTGGGCACACTGCTGGAATCTCACAAATACTTGGAGTTGCAAATATCAGCTGAGGGGAAGAGCCACGGTTAAGGTCCTGAACCCGGGCCAGCGTCAGCTGCAGGCAGCAGGGACGTTTCCTCTGCCATCTTGCTTCCCCCTCACCACAGTCCATCTCATCTTACGCGCGTGAAAACATCCACAGGAGGTAAGCACCTTGCTCTAGGTCCCACTTGCACAAAGGAAGGAGCCAGGAGGGAAGCTCAAGCCTGCTCTCTGCCCTGCATGTGTGTGCGTGGGGTGATGGGGTGCCAACAAAGCTGGGACAATTGGGGCCCCTGAACCAAGTGCACGCTAATTTCAATTATAGAATGTAATTAACAGTTGGCCAAGCCGTGCACTTCTGAAGAGGCCCTTCTAGATTTTCTCTAATGAATCACCAAGGCACAAGTGTATTCCTAGCGCTAAAGTCTAGAAGCCGGGCCAAAAGGCCTCAGAAGTAATTAGTCCACTTAAGTAGGCTAAACGGTTCCCTAGCAATCTGCTTTATGCTTCGATGGGCTTCTTGACTTGGAGAGAGTGAAGAATCCCATCAGCCCAGGCTCTGTGGAAGCACCGCCCACGTTTCTCAGATGGAAGTCACTCCCTTCAGTCCTTTGCTTCCCTTAGGTCTGGTGACTGGACCTGTGTTGTCCCTGGAGCCAACCCTCCCTTGTCCTGTTCCTTAGCCTCTTCTGAACAACAGAAGGAGCAAACTCGACCTCTGGCCACCTCAGGCAGCCCAGATGGTCAAGGGAAGCCAACCTGTTGTATAGAACTGTCCTCTGAAAGACATCTCAAGTTCAGTTGCTATCATAACTCACAGGGAGAGTCACAGGATTCTCTAATTGCCCATGGCGTGGCAGAGGACTAAGGATATATAGACTAGAGAAGCCCAAGAAGGGTCTCTTAGGCCATGGGGAAGCCACCATCCATGCTTGGAGGGAGACTTCCAGTGCAGCCTTGAGAAGGGGGGCACCTACACTCCTAGAAGGGAACATTCACCCACTGCTCTGTAGGTAAGCCAGATAAACTCATGGGTTTTCCAGACTGCATTTGGTGAAACTGTAGCTTGGTTTGTCATTGGGACCAAGGGCAGAGGGGGCAGACATTGTTTACACATTGTTTACATACCCCCAGAAGGAATTCTAGCAACACAGCCCCTGCTCCGAGACCTACTCTACTCTACATTCCCAACATAGAAGACAATTCATCCTTTTATCCCTCACATCTCGGGGCTCTGCCAGGAGCTCCTGCGACCCCTACTCTCCACAGTGGACCCTCTGGAGCCCATTCCTTTCTGTACATTATGACAGTCTGTGGCAGCTCAGTAAGGAGACAGGGAAGTGAAGACTGAGGTAGCAAGGAGACAACAGCTACCATCTCCTGTCACCCTGCAAAAGTCCAAATCTCCTTCCTAAGCTGTTTGTTCCTTCCTCAACCATTTACTAAGTGTCTGTTGTGTGCTGTGCTGTTCTCAGTGCTCAAAATCAGGCAGAGAGTAAGGCGGAAGGAAAGTCTTTGCTCCCTGGAGCTGACTTGTAGAAGATGCATACCAAGTCTGGTAGACAGTGAAAAGTGATCAGGAGACTCAAAAGGCGCGCGCACACACAAACAAACCTGGGAGGTTTGTAACTGGGAGGGCATAACCTTGGGGGTTATATTTTTTATTTTCATTTATTATTTATTTATTTATTTATTTATTTATTTATTTATTTATTTAGGTCTTTTTGAGACAGGGTCTCTCTGTAGCCCCAGCTGGCCTGGAACTCACTCTGTAGACCAGGCTGGCCTTGAGCTCACAGAGACCCACCTGCCTCTGCCTCTCAAGTGCTGGGATTAAAGGTGTGTGCCACCACACCTGGCTATTTTCATTTATTTCTTTTTATGTGTATGAGTGTATTGCCTGCATGTATTTAAATGCTCCCTTGCCATGCAATGCCCACAGAGGCCAGAAGAGAGCACAGGATCCCCTGGAACTGCAGTTACAGACAGTTGTTAGCTGCCATGTGGGTACTGGGAACTGAACCCAGGTCCTTGGCAAGAGTAGCCAGTGTTCTTAACCACTGAGCCAGCTCTCCATTTTCATTATTTTAGGATTTATTTTATTTTTAATTTTGTGTATATGTCTGTATGTGGTATTTACATGTGTGTGCAGGTGTCCATAGAGAACAGAAGAGGGTGTTGGATCCCCTGGAGCTAAGTTACAGGTAGTTGTGAACAGCCTGATATAGGTGCTAGGAGCCAAACTTGGGTCCTCAGCAAGGGCAGTAAGCACTAAGCACTCAGCCACTGGGCCATTGCTCCAGCCCCATTGAGGGATATATTTTGTCTGGGCCCTTCCACCCATGTTAGCTTCCTGTGCACCATGGGGTGGATGAACCGCCTCTTCCTTCACATGCTCCTACTACCATGCTCTGACAACGTGCATGGGCCAAGTGACCAATGGGCTGAACCCTACAAAATCATGAGCCAAAATTAATAACCCCTCCCTTTCAGTTGTTTTCCTCAAGTATTTGTGGTGGCAATAGTATGGCCAAAAGGCACTAATATGGAAAAGTTGAGACTGGACAAGTAGGATCTGTTCTGTGACTAACTTGATCTTGTACCTTTGGAATTGGTTTGTGGGAAGAATCTGGAAAGGTTTCAAGAGACTTAGAGACGCTTTAGGATGCTGTAAGCAGAGCTTAGTTGGTGATTTGGGTGGGAGCCCAGAAGACCAGAAGACCAATAGGAATGCAGGCAGTGAAGGGCAGGCTCAGGGGAGCTCAGAAGACCAGAAGACCAATAGGAATGCAGACAGTGAAGGGCAGGCTCAGGGGAGCCCAGAAGGAAACAAGGACTCTCTTGGGAATTTGATGAAAGGCCATTCATGTTACATTGTGGCAAAGAATCTATGTGCCCTTTTTTTTTGGTCTTTTTGAGACAGGGTCTCCCTGTAGCTCCAGCTGTCCTGGAACTCACTCTGTAGACGAGGCTGGCCTTGAACTCACAGAGATCCGCCTGCCTCTGCCTCCCAAGTGCTAGGATTAAAGGCGTGTGCCACCACGCCCGGCCCAGAATCTATGTGCCTTTTATCCATATCTGGAGACTTGGGGAGAGGCTGAATTTAAAAGTAATAGACACCTTAGTTGGCCATGGTGGTGCATATGTTTAATCTCACACTCAGGAGGCAGAGATAGGCAGATCTCTGTGACTTCAAAGCTAACCTGGTCTACACAGGCCAGCTGGGGCAATAGGGAGACCCTGTCTCAAAAAGGCAAAAAATAAAAAATAAAAAATAAATAAAATGGACTCCTTAATTGTGGGAATGGAACTTTGTGTGTGGCTTGAAGCGAGAAATTGTAAGACCTGTCCCAGGAAGATCTCCAGTTATCTGATATCTCTGTGGGCTTCCAGAGTTATCTGTAGCCAGAAGATTTGGGATATTACAATGATTCTTGCCTCACCTTATCTCTGCAAAGTTCCAGGCCTGTTCCCTTGAGGCATTGAGCAGAATGTCACACCTCTAGTTATCTATTGCACAAACCAGAGCTCTGCAGCCCCCCCTATTAGAACCAAGTTGGCTCACCCCTCCCTTCCGCCTGCTCCCCACATCCTTGCCCAAAGCACAGTAGTCTTGAATACATAGACCTCACTGACAGTAAATAAACGGAGTTCCTATCCTTCCCAGTTCTCCACGTGTGTGTGTGAGTCTGCTTATTTTTCCTACGGTTGTTCTCTGGTGGTATTCCCTCCCCCTTCTTGTGGGAGCAGAGCCCAGAGACTGCCAGCCTGAAGGCAGGAGGCAAGTTCTGGAGCTGAGCCAAGAAGGGAAGGACAGTGTGTGGAAGGCGGTCACGTGTGACTCAAAGACACCACACCTGACACTTAATCTGATGGAGGAATTTTCAAGACAGCATAAGGCTGCAGCATGGTTACTGCTGACTGCTTTTAGCCAGGCTTACGGTAAGAAGTGGAAGATGCAGAACAGGAAAACCTGGAAAGAGTACAGTATGGTCAGAAAAGGAGCCTGGTCGACACTGTGGACCAGGAAGGTGGTGTTGTCGAAGAGGCTAGATTAGATCACTAAAAAGAAGCCCCGGCCTGTACTCAGAGACTGTAGGGAAGACGACTTGAGGCCTGTTGGGAATTGGCCAGACTCCACCCATGGCAGGCTCGAGAGCAAGAAAAGGTAAACGCGCATCTGAAAGATGTTCCCTTAAGAGGTCCTCTGAGGCATAATTGCATAATCGCTGCCTGCCTAGGATGTTGTTTCCTCTCAGAGTCAGTTGCTCACTCAGAGGCTCCTGTAGCTGTGGTCCAATAGGACCCAGCCAGTGTTAATGCTGGGGGCAGACTCCATTGTGGTCCAAAGGTACTGGTTTTGCTGGCATACAGAATACAAGAGTCACAGGGTCATGGAGACTTGCACCCAGATTTCAAAGAAAAGCCAAGGAGGCCAGACAGTGGGTAGCTGGGTCAGAGTTCCTGTAAGCAGCCCCTGAGAGGATGGTACATGACGCTTCGAGGGGAAAGTCTGCCTGAGCCCAGGATACTGGAATTGACAGAAATATAGAATGGCTGCAAGGGGAAGGTTCGGACAGCAAGCAGGCCTAGCCTAAGAGACCGGCCATGTGGAATGCAGACAACAAGGCCATGGGGAGGGTTGCCTATGCCCACTGTATGTTCCAGATCACAGACACGAAGCTGCAGGGGTTAGTGTTTTCTCTGCTGCATGGTTCTGGCAGGCCTGCTTTGGTCTGATCCTTCTTCGCTGTTTTTCCATTCCTCCATTTTGGAATGGCAGTGTTTACTCTGCACTATTGTACGTGAAGTATGTAACCTGGTTTTTGTTTTTTGTTTTTTGGGTTTTTTTTCACCAATGGTTTAGTGCCAACAGTTGCCTTCAGTCTCAGAGGAGACTAAATTTGGACTTTTGAACCATGTTGGAACTATTAAAGACTACAGAGGCTCGGGCCAGGCGTGATGGCGCATGCCTTTAATTGAAGCACTAGGGAGGCAGAGGCAGGCAGATCTCTGTGAAATTGAGGTCAGTCTGGTCTATACAGTGAGTTCCAAGCAGTTGGGACTACAAGGAGACCATCTCAAAACAAACATACAAATACACAAAAGACCAGAGAGACTCACAGAGATGAACTGAAGACATTTTGTATCATTTTGGGGTTTAGGGGTTACTTGTGATGGTTAAAGCTTACTGCAGTTTCTCTGGATTAAGTGGCACCTAGGAGATTAGCAAACACATCTGGGTGCGGGGTGAACAGTTTCCAGAAATTATTTAGTTAGACCTAATGAGTAGAACTTTTTTTCTTTTTAATGAATGATTTAATCTCCTGGCTTCAGATTTTGAAGGGATGATTGGGACATGGAGCCTAATTAGAGGAAGAAGGTTAATGGGGAGCATGTCCCTGGGGCTTGCACTTGCCTCCCCCTCACTGTCCCCTTCCTGTCCACCAGGAGGTAATCAGCTTCTTCATCCATTCTGTTCCTACCACCAAGTAACCATTCATTAAGCCTCTGAGCCAATCTTTCCTCCTTTAAGTTGTTCTCTCAGTTACACAAAAGGAACACTCCATGTCTCCCCTCTGACTGGGGCTCCCCAAGAACAGGAATAATCTGCTCCACCTTCAGTTCAGCACCCTCCACTTGCCCTGCCAGAGATACAACCCAAGGGATCTGTCAGAGTTAGTCAGACACACACTGGTGCCCCCTGCGTGGGAGAGGGGGCTGCACTTACCTCCCGCCATTGCTTATTCTCCATCCCTTGAGTATACATGACACACACTAGGGGAGAGAAGAGGGGGAAAGTGAGTTAATACCCCAGGCTAAAAGGAAGGCAGGGGGCCTGATGTGGAGGGAGGGCCCTGACTTGATAGAAGTCTCAGACTGGATGCTCTCCTGGGCTTGGGGAAGAGGTGGGATGTCTGGTCAGGCAGCTGGGTCCTGGTGAGCTAGGCTTATACCACAATTGGTTTGTTGTTGTAATTCTGAGATGTACCCCAGTGCTTTGGCAAGTGCTCTGCCACCGAGCAACGTCCATGCAAAGTGGTCTCTGTGTACCAGTACCTAGCAGTCAGGGGCAAAGGAGATCTGTCCTTTAGGAGAAGGGTTATGGCCAGTTTGTTTCTTTTTTTTTTTTTTAAGTTTGTTTCTTTTAAAAAAATTTTTTTTATGTGTGTGAGTGTATTGCCTGAATGTAGTCTTTAAGTGCACCTGTACCATGCAATGCCTGCAGAGGCCAGAAGAGGGCATCAGATCCCCTGGAACTAGAGTGACAGATGGTTGTTAGCCACCATGTAGGTGCTGGAAACTGGACCCAGGACCTCTGCAAGAACAGACAGTGCTCTTAACCACTGAGCCATCTCTCTCCCAAGGGCTGTTTGTTTCTAGAGGCCACAGAAAATAATGGTCCCAGGTGAGTCGGGTAGACAGATGAGCACGATGAAGGACTGAGTGGCAGGTGTAGTGTTGACGGTACCTGAGACATGGTGTCCCTTCGGAGCTGGGGCAATCCCACAAAGATGCTCTTTACTGACAGAGAAACTGAGGCTTAGAGGAGGCCAAAAACCTATGCAAGGTCATGCCCATAGATAGCACTGTGCTGAGCTGGAGCCTTGAACCCCCCAAACAGTGCTCATTCCCCCTGACCACAGCCAGCTGGGGCTTCCGAATATACCAGTTCCTATGGAACAGAGGCCTTTTCCTCCCAGATATCCCAAAGCCTCCCAAGATGCTCTGGGGTTCTAAGTCCTCACATGCATGGAGGTAGGGTAGAGCCAGCCCCCCAGTTGACCTCTGGACATCATCAGAGCTGTGCTGGCCAGCTCTGTGTCACTGGAACAGTGACTGGCATAGCAAGGGTGCTGAGCGAGGGATGTTGCTCGCTGCTATCCCTTGCCACCAGGATGCTCTCTTGGGAACTGCTATCACTACTGGCAGAGCCGGACTTACGTGGGTCAGACTTGGAAAACATGTCTTTGTCCAAGAGATTCCTGAAAGAAGAGAGAGGGGAGGCAGTTAGCAGGGGTGGATGAGATGGGGGTCTCAGGGTCTCGGGCTGGTACTAGGCCTCGGAGATGGCCTCTGGCCTCATACACACAGGAAGATGAGAAGGCAGTTCCTTCGGCACACTTGACCAACTTCATTAAATGCCAGGCACTGAACCAGGCATGTCATTATACATCATGATGGGTAGTTCTACCATCCCAGCACTCAGGTGGAGGAGATGAGGACAGTAGTCAGGAGCTACTACATAGTGAGTTTGAGGCCAGTCTAGAATATGGGAGAGCCTGTTTCAAAAAGACAGAAACAAAGCTGTGTGCGGTGGTGGCTCACACCTTTAATCCCAGCACTTGGAAGGCAGAGGCAGGTGGATCGCTGAGTTCAAGGCCAGCCTGGTCTACATAGTGAGTTCCAAGACAACTGGGGCTATAGGGAGCACCTGTCTTAAAAAAAAAAAAAAAAAAAAAAAAGGCATTTAGTCCTAGCACTTGGAAGGCAGAGGCATGCATATCTCTGTGAGTTTGAGGCCAGCCTGGTCTACATAGCAAGTTCTAGGACATCCAGAGCTACTCCCTATCTCAAAAACATAAACAAACAAACAAATGCCTCAGGTCAAGATCTGATGTCTCACAACCTCGACCTCCCCCTAGAAGCCAAAGACACTAAGAGCCCCTCATGGCTGCCTGGTCCTCAGTCCCCAGTGACACTCACCTGCCCCACTGAGCACTCCTAGCTCAGAGTCAAGGGATAACCTGTCCACAGGCACAAAGCCTAAACAGGCCTTTAGCCTTAAGCAGGTCCCAGATCACCAAGGCACCTACCAGGCCAGACCGGCACTAAAATGTTTTTCCTCTGCTTTGTTTTTGGAGAGCTCAAAGAAAAAAATTTTTTTTTCTAACAGGCAAAATGTATTTCCCCCCCAAAGACCATAAAACCCTTCATCTTCTGCTCGGCAGCCTGGAGCTTTGCTTCTTTTGTTCCTTAAACCGAGGCTGGAAAATGGAGCCAAGGCCCTTCGCTTCCCGCTACCTCGAGGATTCGGTGCTGCCTTGGAGGCGTGGAGAGACATCATCACAGGGCCGCGAGGCCAAGAATCCCCGAGGCCCCAGCAAAGGAGAAAGACTCAGAAAGGGGAGAGAAGAGCCTGCCCAAGGATAGCACTGCCTGTCAGGAGGCATAAAGAAAGCGGGACGGGGCTGGGAGCCCCAGTCTGAGGACGCCATGCTTGCTTGGCCAGGGCTGCTGGCCGAGGTAACCACGCCCCCTGGTTCTCTCTCAGGGATGCACTGAGCTTGCACTTGCCTGTAGCCTAAAAAAGCATATTAAGACCCTGAGCCTTCTCAGTAGGGACCAAGGACTTCTGAAAGTATAAAAGCAGAAGGCACAATTGTCCACGTGTGTTGGATACTTTTTTTTTTTAGAATTTGAGAATTTTCATCTGATTCTCGAAGACACGTATAAATTGCAAAGGTTAAGAAAAGGTTGGGAGCTGGGTGTGGTGGTGCAAGCCTTTAATCCTAGCACTCAGAAGGCTAAAGCAGGTGGATTTCTGTCTGTGAGTTCAAGGCCAGCCTGGTCTACATAGTGAGCTCCAGGCCAGCTGGGACTAAAAGGAGAACCTGTCTCAAAAAGACAAAAAAAAAAGG
>VZQC01013219.1:1473840-1502342 GCA_009823505.1 Rhizomys pruinosus | reverse complement strand
AAAAAAAAAAAAAAAAAAAGTTGTTTGTCGGAAGTTCATTTTTTTTTAATTTTTTTTAAATTTTATTTATTGCTGTATGTGTATGAGTGTATTGTCTGCATGCAAGTCCGTGCACCCGTGACGTGCAACGGTGCGGAGGTCAGAAGAGGGTGTCGGACTCCCCTGGAACTGGAGTTCTCCTGGAATTGGAGTTTCAGACGGCTCTCGGCTGCCATGTGGGTGCTGGAGATCGAACCCGGGTCCTCTGTAAGAGCGGTCGGCGCTCTTAACCGCTAGGCCATCTCTCCAGCCCCGGAAGTTCATTCTTAATCACTGTCAAATAACACTAGGCTACCTAATCTTCAGCCCTTTGTCTACCAAAGTCAATGACAATCACTGTTTGGGAGTGGACCATGGATTAGCCCAAGGTTTTCTTTACAGAGTTGAAGGCTCAATGTGTGCATCCCACCGTGGTGTCTGTCGTCTGTGTCTGTCTTCCGCATACTCCTGGACCCTGTGGTGTTCTGGCCAAGATACAGGACCATGCCCCCTGCCTCAGGTAGCCTTGCTCAACTAGGAGTGACCGAGGTCAGGCACATCAGGTGTCCAAAACCTTCCTTGGACAGAGCAGAGTTCCTGGGCTGTAGGGGAGCAGAAGACTCTAGAAGGAGCTGGGAGCCAGAGATGGCAGCTCATCAGCCTCCCTGAAACACTGCCCCAGCTGTCTATCTTGAGGCCCCTCTGCTTGCTCCTAGCAAGGGTCACTGGGATGTTCAAGGCAGGGCACCCCACTGCTTCTACTTCTGAGGCTACAGGGAAAGGAACTTGGATCTCTGATTCGTAACCACACAATAAAGAACATTCTGGAGAGGTGGGTGCTACGGGTCTCTCTCTTCCCCCTCCTCCTTCCTCTCTCTTCTTCTGAACCTGAACAATTTGGTCCCAACTATAGCAGAGATGGATCTATAGACTCAAGGCCACCCAAATTGTTTTGTCACCTCCCCTCTATTCCAATGATCCTTTTGTCCTCATCCCTCCTCACCAAAACAACCTCTGGATTTCAGAAGAGCAGAAGATGGGCTGGGCCAAGCCATCCACCAGCTGATGGATCACATCCTTCAGTGGGGTGAGTAGCGGGGGCAACCCCACCCTAGGTGCCTCCCACACAAGACACCTGAATCTTTCTGATGCCTACATTTCCAGAAAGCAAAGAGACAGAACAAGAATTGATTCAGTGTGATCCTTGCAGCCACTAGCTGAGCACCTACTGTGTGCCCCACAAACACAAAACAGCATGCTTGGCGTGCTGGGTTCCTCTGCACCTGCCACTCCATCTTCCCGCAGGGTCTGTGCCCACCATGTGCCAGGCACTGTTCTAAGCACATGAGCTACCTCTGTAAACAAGACTTCCAGGGAGGAAATACACTTGACAACTAGGAAACTGAGGCCTAAAGTTTGCCTCAAGTGGCCTGTCAGAGATGCCCTGACAAGATGTGGGACTCCAAGCCTTGCTATTATATCTTTTTCTCTCCACAGGAGTGAAGGATCCAAGGCCTGTTTCAAGGGAGTCTCTGAACCCCCTGCTCACTCGGAGGCTTTGCACACCTAAGGATGAGTGTGAACACTCAGGGCCAGTGGTTGGAGTTGCCCTCTCACGGATGGGGGTGGGGGTAGGGTCTCTGGAAACAGGAGGCACAAGGCTAGCCCTTTTAGGACGGTGACAGGGAGCCCCGCTGTTCAGAGGCTCAGAGGTGGGAAGACTCCGAGAGACAACTGAAGAGACTGAAGGCGACAGGCGTGATTGAAGGCAGCACAGCAGCGCTGTGCGCAGAAGGAGGGTGGGCTAGCAGCTGCTGACAGCTGAGGAGGTGAGACGGGAGCTAATGGGCCATCAGGAACCTCCCCACAGAGTAAGAGCAGATGCAAATGGCGCTGTGTGGAGGGCCTGGGGGGAGCGTGTGGGAGCACTACAGGAGCCCCTGGAGGAGGGCCTGGCTGGAGGTACCTCTTCAGCAGCCCTCACCCCAAGTCCTAAGGAAGAAGTCCCCCTGAATCCAGCCTCTTTCACACCCCAACCCAGTGTCTTGGGCCCTACCTACCCCTCTCCAATGTCCCAACTGTGTAACATAGGGCTGAAGGACCACAGTCTGACCTAGCCATGATGTACAAGAAGCCAAAGTGGGTGATTCTAAACAACGGTATACAGACAGGACTCCAGAAATTCTGTCGGTTATTGGGGGGTATCAAGTTGGCTTCATCTGTGCTATATTGTCCCTCATGGGGCCATTAAGGCAGAGGCCCAGGGACATCTACCAAAGTAACTGGTCCAAGGCAAAAACACATCTTTGTCCACCTCTGGGGCAGCCAGGTAGAATCTGAAAGGCTCAGTCAGGTTAGAGTCACTCTCAACCTATAAGGCATGTCTGGGGACTGGGGGACAGCAGCCTAAAAACACCTTCTCCTCCTCCCGCCTTAAGATTCTGAAATTTCACCATCAGTGCTTCCCTCATTGGGTTTAAGATACCCCCCCCAACCCCTCCAGTTACTGGTGTTTTTAATGGCGCCACTCTGAAGTTGTCCTGGGCTCCCTGCTCTCTGCGTCTGGGGTGATCTTTGCTGGAGGTGAAGACCAGGAAAGGAGGGAAAGAGGGGAGAAGGGAGTTCACCGAAGGCAGGCAGGGTGGGTCAGGCCTGGGAAGGATGGGGTGAGTCGCCTTCATTTCTGCATTTGGGAAGGGGTGGATCTGACAGCGCCCGAGGGGAGAGCCTGGGATAGTGGACCCTGGGGACCCCCGTTTCCGTTATCTAGTAGCTGTTCTGGAAGCAACAGCCTGGTGCTCAAACTTTCTGGGTCCTGACCCCAGCCTGGCTGCCCGTTCTGCCGTGGCCACTCGCGGTTGGGCAGGGGGCTATCGCCAGACCAGCAGTGGGGCGCCGGGGGATGGGGACGAGGACAAGGGATAGGGGCTCGCTAGGGAGAAGGTGGGAGCTTCGGGGGCCACGGGATTCCGGTCCAGGGGCGGGGCGGGGGGGGGGCGGCGGGCGGCTCACCTGCAGGACACGGTGATCTCCACCTTGGTGGCGGGGATACTGCCCGCCAAGGAGTCGAACTCGCTGAGAGACGCCATGTCCTCGGGCTGCTCCATCGCCCACTGGCCCCCAACCCCACCCCAAATTAGTCAATATTCCTGCGCGATTCACGCCTCCTCCGGAGCGACTGGAGCCCTGGGCTCTCCCCCAACTCCAGAGCCGGAGCTGGGCAGCCTGGGGAGGAGAGGAGCGCGAAGAGGGGGCGTGGGAAGTGCGAGCGGGAAGGGGGCGGAGAGCGGAGCGGGGGCCGGGGGAAGAGGGGCGCGGGAGATGCTGCTGGGGGCTGCGGAGCCGGAGCCGGAGCCGGGGCGCAGCGGGGAGAGGACGTCAAGGGAATGGATGCGCCGAGTCGGGTTCCCCGGCCCCTGGAGAGAGGGCGGGCTGGGGGTCAGGGACGCGGGGACCCCGAGGGGGCGTGGGGACTGGCCGGGGAGCCGGGCGGTGGCTTGGGGAGCGGGGACTGCGCCGCCCCTGGCTTGGGTCTGGGCGCGGATGGCAGCGGCGGGGCTGGGGACGCTGCAGCGGAGCGAAGCGCCACCTCCTCGGCTCGGGGCTCAGGCTCCTGGGCGCCCAGACTGCGGGAAAATCAAATGCACCCGGAGCCACCACCGCCTCGGGCCGGCGGGGCGCGCTGCGTGCGGGGTCCACTGGCGCTGGAGGGGCCGCCCGCAGGGGCCGGGGCGGGGCCGGGGCGGGGTCTGCGCGGGGCGAGTGTGGGAGCCGGTGAGTCGGTGTGTGCGTGTGTGTGTGTGTGTGTGTGTGTGTGTGTGTGTGTGTGGTGTGTGTGCGTGTGTGCATGTGTGCACGCGCGTGGGGACACGGCTCCGGATGCGGGGAACATGGGTGGTGACAATCAGAGATGGTCCCAGGGCGCGCGCCTTCTGAGCCAGTCCCCTATACCCTGTACAGGGTCTGCGTGCTGGGTGGGGAGGTGGGCACGGTCCAATGGGAACCTGTTTGGGCACCTTCTAGGCGGGGAGGCTGCGGAGCCGAAAAGAGGGTCCGGGAATTGGGCTCTGTTGAATGTGCGCACCCCATCTCCTTCTGGGGAGGTGTGTAGGAACAAGCCCAGTGCCCGGAGGAGCCATCCCAGCTTCCCACGCAGGTTGGGTGGCTCCAAGGCCGCCTGTACACCGACTCCGGTGCCCACCGGCCCTGGCCACTTAGGGCCAGCTGCTCAAACCTTAGGCCAGCTTCCTCCTCAACCTGCGCCTGTTGTGGCCACAGGGCCTAGCCAACCCCAGGTCGGGAAGCTTCCTCCACCAGGCTGGGAGGGTGGCCCCAGCTCCCTGGGCTGTGCACCCATCTTGGAGTGCGCGGGGCTCCGGGCCGGGCCGGGCTGTGCACTAGGAAGCTAGAGGAGGTAATCCCTTCCCAGCAGACCCTGAGCTTCCAGCCCCCCCCTCCCCCCGTTTGCCCTTTGGGTCTGGGGTTGCAGCGCCAAGCCAGCTCCTGGAGGCTGCACACATAGTTCCCTCTCCAGAAAATCCACCCGCGGCCCCTCCTCAGCTTCAACGCAAGCTTTGTTGAGATGGAGCTTCACCTTCTTCACCCACCGCCCCACACGTCGCAGAGGCCCTATGCACACCCGAGAGGCCTAGGGTCTGAGTCTGGAAGCCCGCAGTGGTGGCCTTCTGGCAGCCGGGTCTTACCGGCAGGTGCGCACAGATGTTGTTTAAAGCGGTTTCCAATACATCAGACACAGCCAGAGTCGAAGACAAACATGAGAACACTGTCCTTGGGCTCCCACACGTGTTTTCTGTTTACTCAAGGCTCAGGGATCAGCTGGACTCGGATCTGTCACTTGGGACGTACAGCCAGGGGAACAGGAATTCCCCAGGGAAGCTAGGGCAGACTTCCTTCCACAAAGAACAATCCAGTCTCCTTTCTTGGCTTTTAATTGTTTTTTTTTTCAATTTTTAATCGATTTCAAATTTAGAACAAATCCAGTTTGAACCACAAGTGGGCCACTATTCAATGTATTTCTTAAACTATCATTCAATATGGTAATAAAACAGAATTGACAGCATAGAATAATGTTATCAGTGCTGTGCTTTGTGTTTTCTTAGGATGAGCTGAATTTCTTACACCATTTAACAGAACAATACAAAAACAGAAAGATTCTTTTAAGCGACAAGCCAAAAGCTTATGCTTATGAATGTGTTTTTGTTTTTTGTTTTTTGTTTTTTTGTCTTTTCGAGACAGGGTCTCCCTGTAGCCCCAGCTGTTCTGGAACTCACTCTGTAGACCAGGCTGACCTTGAACTCACAAAGATCCGCCTGCCTCTGCCTCCCAAGTGCTAGGATTAAAGAAAGGCGTGTGCCACCACGCCCGGCGCTTATGAATGTGTTTTAAAACACAACTCTAGGGGCTGGAGAGCTGGCTCAGAGGTTAAGAGCACCAGCTGCTCTTGCCGAGGACCAGGATTTGGGTTCCCAGCACACACATGGTTGCTAACAACTGTCCTTAGCTCCAGTTGAAGGGGATCCAACATCCTGTTCTTGCCTCGGCAGGCATTGTATGACACAGGTGCACTTACATACATGTAGCCACAACACTCATGCACATAAAACAAAAAAAAAAAGAAATAAGCTTTAAAGATCCCATGACTCTAAAGCTGGGCATGGTGGCGCAATGGTTTTAATCCCAGCACTCAGAGGCTAAGAGGGTAAATGATGCAGCACTAGGGCTAGGTCCCAAGGCTCATCTCAAACTCCAACTTCCCAAGCAAGGAGTAAGCTGGGAAGTGTTTGCAGCAGCTTCGGCTAGCTGTCAGCTCCATAGTTGTACTGTTTCTGCAGAGCGGCAGTGAGCCAGTGAAGGTTTCACCATGAGCTGCAGGCACTGGGAGGTAGATGTGAGCCCAAATTGTACGGGCTGCCCAGCAGGGTCAGGACAAGCTGTATTCCTCAGAGGCACCTGTAGGATTTAAGCCAGAGATCTATCTGTGCCTGGTGACTCTGGAGTGTCTGGGGGCTGGTGGAGGTAGACGATGACGCCAGAGTCCATGGTGCAAGGCCAAGGCTGGCACAGTGTAATCTCAAGAGAGCACCAAAGGAGAAGTGGTCTGAAAGGCACTCCTTGACCTAAGGCCAACCACCTCGGGCCAGAATGTGAGACATGACGACAAGGCCCAGGAATGTGGCTCCCGGCCTTTGTTCAAATGAATCTCTAATGGCTCGAAGCAAACCCTGGGTGGACTTGTTCTCTAGAAGGGTTGATGGTACTATGGTCACAGGTAAGCAGGCAAGCCCTCTGGTGGCCCAAAAGGTACTGCGGATCAGTTCTGTGTTTCTGGAAATCAGGTCAGAACCAATCTTGACTCCGGCCCACCTACCGTGGGGGTGCTAGTCCTCCCTCTGATTAAGAACTGCGAGCACGGAGTGGGCCATGCCCTGAAGATCGAAAATTGTCAGCATCAGCACTTTGCCTTTGCTGCCCAAGATTGCAAACGGCCTTCATCTGACCTGATTCATAGTGTTAATGACGGCAGAGCAATTTTGAGAGGCAACTCACAGCATCGATAAGGAGGAAGAAAACACAAGGGCCAAGCTCCTTGCAGGAGACAGCTGCTGTCGCCCTCCTCTCCCCTCCCCTCCAGAGGCACTTTGAGTAAACACTGCCCTCAGATCCGCCCTGTTTGATAGGAGAGTGGGAGCGGGGTGTGATCGTCACGAAGGGCGGCCACGCTACACCTGAAAACTAGAATAAAGTCATATTCTGCTGGGAAAGAACATGGCCTTGGACATGGCAGGTACGTGGCTTACTGGGTAGTGTGGGCTGGACTTGAACCCACCCCCAACACACACACACACACACACACATACACACACACACACACACATCACTTATCTGGCCACTTGGGTGGTCTTGCGCATACCACCGCTGTATAGGGAGGGCAGCTCCGGCAGGAGAGGGAGAGGTAGAGGGGGCAGAACGGAACTTGAAACCTGCACAGCTTTGGGGGCGGGGGGTTGCAGTGTCTGGTTCCAGCCATTAACAGAAATCCTAGAAGGAGCTTGGGTGGGAGACCATGCAGGTTAGACCCCTTCGACTACTGAAAAGCTTGGACAGGGGCAATGAATTCAAGGTCATCTGATTCTTCCTTCAATAAGAAAGTCCACTAATAATAGCCAGGTCAGGTACTCAAGAGCAGCGAGGACCTGCCTCAGACAGCTTGAAAAGGAGCCGTCTGCATCAGAATAGATGAAAAGACTCACCATCCCTCCGACCCCTCATCTCATCTCTATGGATGGTAGCAGACTCCCTGAGAAAAGCCTACTATCACCCAGAACCCTCACTCCCTGTCCCACTAGCTCAATCCATGTTCAAGGGGCAAAGGCAAGGCCAGAATGTTGCTGCTAGCCCAGGCCTTCCTTCCCTAGGATCCCCTCCCAACACAGCCTGTCCCTCCACAGCCATCCTGTCTCTTCCCTTTTAGCCCAGAGCCTGGAACCTTCACAAGCAAGGGTTGAACTCAACCCATAAAGCCTGTGTCACTCTTCTTCTCATGATCTCCTGCTACCATCTCGCTCTGGGGTACATCCTGGAGCACTGGCTCTGCTCCCGGCCCACCCCACGGCCTCTCCAGCTGCATCCCCTCTTCTGTCTCCTCAATGATTCCCGCCAGCCACCCTGGCTTCCCTGCTGGGCCTGCGGAGCTGACCCTGTGGACCTGCTCTTCCTGTCCCCTCTAGTAGTCTCCCCAGTCTCGGGGCTGCATTTCCTCCAGTTCCTAGGACAGCATGTCACATACAGATCACACATAGTAGGTAGGTGCCTGATTGGTCAAATGACCAACTAAAACTTGCCTCCTGCTACCAGCCCTTGGAACCAGAGGTCTTCACGAAGACCCCAGAGGTACAGCACCAGGGCCATCAGGGGACTGCGGCACCACTCACATCTCATCCACTCCTGCAGCCATTAAGCTGTTATTCTGCATCTGTCAGGAATCCAGCTTGTGAACTGTTTGTCAACTAGCAGACTGACAAAGTCTGGGCCCAGGGGCCAGAGCCTGAGAGAAAGGAAGGGATTTGGATGTATCTGACTTATTACTGAGAACCTGCGATTCAAGGAACAGCGGTGAGTCTCACATCTGCCACCCAGTCAATCCTTACAAGAACCCTGCAGTGCTGTCCCCCCACCTAACAGATCTGTGACTCCTGTGCCACTAGGGTAGAGGGCTGAGGGAGCCGAGGCATCTAGGGGCTCAATGGAGAGCAGCCTGGTTGTCCATTCTGAGTTTCTGCCTGGTAGGGCTGCTGACGAATGGGGTGGGGGTGTGGGATCAGCTGCACTTTTTTAGAGAAGGAAAGTAAATCTGGAGTAGTCCCTCTCTTCACTCTTCCAAAGCTCAGGGGTAACTGGCAGGGACGGGATGCAAGCCTAGGACTATGTGGACTGACAGCATGGGACCCTTCTCCTGTCTTCAGAATAGTATCTCTGCCTCCCAAGCCTCCCTGTATTCCAGCCTAGATGCTGCAGCCCATCATCTCGGCCGCTTCCTCACAAACTTAATCCAGTATCAAAGGACTTAAAGATGGCTCTGCAGCTCTGGAAACTGAGGCCCATAAAAGAAAAGAAATCCTTTCAAGGGCGTTTGCTAATGAACAGCAATTAGCAACAAAAGCTAAGTGCTCAGATTAAAATGAGAGTTTGAGGGTTTTGTTTTGTTTGATGAGTGTTTTGCCTGCATGTTTGTGTTCATGTGGACTACATGTGTGTAGTATCTGGGAAGGCCAGAAGAGGGTATTGGACCCCCTGACTGGAATTATAGACAGTTGTTAGCCATATGAGTGCTGGGAACCAAACCTGGGTCCTCTGCAAGAGCAGCCATTGCTCCTGACCACTGAGCCATCTCTCTACCCCATTTTAGGATCTCCTTCCTTCCTTCCTTCCTTCCTTCCTTCCTTCCTTCCTTCCTTCCTTCCTTCCTTTCTTTCTCTTTCTTTTTATTTTTATTTTTTTGGAGAGAGACAAGGTCTCACGTAGGCCAAGCTGGCCTCAAACTCCCTGTGTAACTAAGGGATGGTCTTAAACTTCTGCCCCTCCTGCCTCTATTTCCAGAGCACTGGGATTACAGACATGCGCCTCCACACCTGGTTTTATGAAACGCTAGGGAGCAAACCCCAGGCCTCATGCACGCTAGGCAAACACTCTCCCAACTGAGCTATACTCCCAGCCCAGAGTCTGCCCTTAATTTCACCATGTAGCCCTTGAATTCATGAGCCATCCTCCTGCCTCAGCTTCCCACGTGCTGGGGTATGAATCTGGCTTCTGAGATCCTTTCTCCTTTCACCCCAGTTCTTTCTAGGAAGTAATGGACCATATTTGACTCCACGAAGAGGTCCAAAGTGGCTTTTCCTGTCCTTGCCCCTGCCAACGGGCTTCACGGCAGCTGGTTTGGATGCTCCGACATTTCCTCTCTGCCAGGCTCAGCCTCCCTTTTTTTAAAAAATTTAATTTAATTTAATTTAATTTAATTATTTATGTGTATGAATGTACTGTCTGCATGTAGGTTTGTGCAACCGTGTTGTGCAATGCTGCGGAGGTCAGAAGAGGGCATTGGATTCCCCTGGAACTGGAGTTCTGGAATTGGAGTTACAGTTTTCAGCCGCCATGTGGGTGCTGGGGATCGAACCCAGGTCCTCTGAAAGAGCAGTCGGTGTTCTTAACCAGTAGGCCATCTCTCCAGCCCCAGCCTTCCTTTTTTGTTGCTGGACTGAAGTGTTCATTTCTCCCCTCTCTCTCAACTCCCTTTGCCATGGAACCCAGGGTGTTATCCATGCCAGGCAAGTGCTCTACCACTGAGCTAGATCCTGGTCCTTTCATTTGAAAGCACACCCATCCCCTCATTCAGCAGGCTAGCCTGCTCTGAAGCCTGCTGAAGTCTCTGCTCCATGTAAGTCCATTTTCCCTTGTTTGAGCATCTTAGGAAATGGAGAATGAATCCTCACATTTGTTCTGAAGCTTAAAAGCAAACTCAGCCCCTCCCTGAACTGCCGGCCTCCCACCGGCACGTGTGATGCCTTCCTGACTGGCATGCTTAGGCCATTTCCATTCCTAGAACCCCTCCATCTCCCCTGACTGGCTCCCCCAATCCGGGCCCTTCTTCCCGTGAGTAGATGAGTCTTGGAAAAGAGGGGACCGTGGCTGCACCGCAGGCAGCCCTGCTTCCTCCACCCTGGCCTCTCCCGGCTGCACCTGTACTAAGGCAGCCTGCAAAGCCACCAAGGACGAAATCTCCTTTTTCCTCCAAGCTCTAAATTGATCTTCATGGCAAGCTGCTTGTCTTTGCTCGCCTGACTGCTGGAGGTAACTGAAACGTGCACAAAATGCCACCAGCCTGGCTTTGTGTGCAAGCTGAGGTCCTGGTGGCTGGGCCCTGCTGTGGCACGCCTGCTCTCTCCAAGCTCCAGCTGCTGCCACCTGCTGTGATTTCCTTGGGCCAGGTCTGGGCCCTGTCCCCAGGGAGCAGCTAATCCAGACACACTCAGTGGCCTGTATCTTCCACCTCTAGCTAAGAACAGCTGTCCTGATTTGGGGAAGTGTTTGTTCCCTGGAGTTGATAATTCCATCTGTGTCTGGGTGCTGCTCAAGTGTCAGGCTCTGTGGGCCACCCTGCCAGCTCCCATGGGAAGCCCTGCGGCCCCCTGCCCTGTCTATGGTGGGGAAGAGCTCCTGCCACCCTCTCTCCTGTTAGCTCCACTCTTAAGGTTTCTCCAGCTTAAAATGGGAGACAATGGGGCTGGAGAGATGGCCTAGCGGTTAAGAGCGCCGACTGCTCTTGCAGAGGACCTGGGTTCAATTCCCAGCACCTGTATGGCGGCTAAGAACTGTCTTTAACTCCAGTTCCAGGGGAATCTGACACCCTCTTCTGACCTCCTCGGCATTGCACAACACAGGTCCACCAACCTACATGCAGACAGTACATTCATATACATTAAAAAATAATAATGCCGGGTGTTGGTGGCGCACGCCTTTAATCCTAGCACTCAGGAGGCAGAGGCAGGCGGATCTTTGTGAGGTCAAGGCTAGCCTGGTCTACAGAGTGAGTTCCAGGACAGCTGGGGCTACAGGGAGACCCTGTCTCAAAAAGACCAAAATAAATAAATAAATAAATAAATAAATATAATAATTAAAAAATATCTTTTTTAAATGGGAGACAATGAGTTTGGAGTATATTTGTGGCACAGCTCTTGCCAGCCAGACTCTGGATTCTTTTTTTTTTTTTTTTTGGTCTTTTTGAGACAGGGTCTTCCTTTAGTCCCACCTGGCCTGGAGCTCATTATGTAGACCAAGCTTAGCCTTGAACTCACAGAGATCTGCCTGCCTCTGCCTCCCAAGTGCTGGGATTAAAGACATGCCATGCCAGGCTTTGGATTCTATGGCCGGCGTGGAATACACAAATCAAGCTAGTACTATGCTCAGAGAAGCCCCCACCTCCTTCAGGGGAGATTCCAGTTAGAGAGTGTGTTAGCAACTCCTGGAGAAACATGGACCAAAACAATCACAGATGGTTAGGACCAGGGAAATGGCTCAGTGGGTAAAGGTGCTTGCCACCATGCCTGAGGACCTGAGTTCGATCCCTGGAAGCCACGTGGTGGAAGGGGTGAACGACTCCTGTGAGTTGTCCTTGACCTCCAGCGTGCCACAGCATGTGCACGTGCACACAATGAATAAATAAATGTAAGATTATAGGCATTTAGACCAGAGGGGCATAGAACGAGTATGGGGCTATCATTCTGCAGATTCGGAAACTTGAGGCTAAGGAATGACCTTCCCACAACCATGCTGAAGACAACGCTTTCCTTTGGGGGAAATTTTCTGATACATTGACCACTTTCCCTGTCAATGTAATGAGGAACTGGAGATATTCCTCACCCCCCTCCTCCTCTTCCTCCTGCTTTCTCTTCCTCCTCTTCCTCCCCTCTTCTCACCTCTCCTCCCCCTCCTCTTCCATCTTCTTCCCCCCTCCCCCTTCTCCTCCTCAGCCACTGCTACCATAAGAGGTACACAAGATGCTGCTCTTAAATGGAGCCTGGCCAGATCTTTGCAGAAAGGAGAGTGACTTCTAGGAGCTGAGTAGAATGATGTCTATTACATTTATGATTCAGTAAACATACTGATTAGGATCACGTGTGCCCTCGCCTCAGTGGGCTGCTCCTGGAAAGGATCTCGAGATAGCCAGCCACGCGTGCTGGAGGAGAGCAGGCAGAGTGATGTCCCAGCCTGTGGGGCCCTACTCAGGGTCTAACCTTGGTTCTACCATCATCTGGCTCTTCCCACACTTCACTTCCTCCTCTGTGTATCTATCAAGTCAGACACAACTAGAAAAGAGCTAGAGTCAGAAACTTTGTTCTACCAGTTCCTTGGTAGAAGGCCTTGTGCCCACTATTCCACCCATTCGTTCACTCTGTACCGGGCTTTGTGATACTTGCCTTTTGGGTCCTTGGTCTGCTTATTCCGAACCAATCTCAGAGGTTGGTTGGGAGTTTAAGACAGAAATACCCGGGGGTGGGGGGGCGAAGGGGTGGGGGTGGGCAGCCACAGACCATAAAACACTGAAGTTAGATGGTAACTTTCTGTTTTCTCTTTAAGTGAAACTATTCGCTGCTGGTGGTGTGGGTGAGGGACTTGGAATGACCTCGGATTGAACTCAACTACAGAGGGAGTTCGAAGCAGCCAGGAGGGGGCTGGCTCTTTTGCACCCGGCACATATAGGACCGTGCCTCAGCACAGGGGAGGTTAGCCTGAAGCTGCTCAGGCCGTGCAGTTCCATAGACTTATTCTGCACCTGGCTCACAGCTCAAGTCTAGACTGTTGCTATCTGAGCAGTCTCGGGTTCTCCACATCCGACAAGCGGATTTGGAAATGGCTTAGGAAAACCATGCAAGGCGTTGGCCAGCTTCTGCCAGGCTTAACTGTATTCGTAGTGACCTCTAGTGGCAGGTTTCCAAAACAGCATGTTAAATGGAAATTTGGCAACTGAAGGAATCTTAGACTGACCTAGTTTTAGACCTAGAGCTCAAAGGGCCCACTTCAAATCTCAGCTTGATGAGGGGGGAAATCAAATTCCAGATGTAATATGAGTCCACAAGATCACACAAAGACGTCACACTTCTCATTCCACAAACTTTCCCCAGGACAGGCCACCTGTGGTTTCAGAGGGGTCTCTTAATTTTTTTTTTTTTTCCTGGAGAAAGGGGTCTCAAGATGTAGCCTAGGCTGGCCTTTAAGTTGCCACCACTGAATTTCCACAATTCAGTAGAGCTCCTGAATTACCAATTTCGAAGAGCACACAGGGACCTGCACTCTGCCTCTCATCTGTCTGGAGTTGCTGGAATGCCCTCTGTCCTGGCATTTGCCTAAAGCACAGGAACCCAGTCTACTGTGGCTGGGCTCCCTCTGAGGGCAGAAGTGCTTCCTGGCAGCGAGCTCCCCGCTTGCACAGATGTGCTTGCCAGCTTCCTCCTCCGCACCCTGCAGCGCTGGTGCCAGAGGGGCCACTGGCATGGCTCAGATTGGTTCGAGGATCTGGGGGTAGCAACCATTTGCCGTTTGCGGGAAAAGCTATTTTCACATATTCTGAAGATACAATCCAAAAATAAATGTAGCTGAGGACTTCCAGAGGGCTGAGTGGGGAAGGCTTTTCTGCCACGACAGCCTGGGTCTGTGACTTTGGGCCCAGCTATTTCTGTCAACCGACCTCCATCTTTTCCTGATGGAAAACATTTATTTGATTCATTCAGCAATAACCTCAAAGCACTGCACAGGTGCTGAGAAGACAGCATAGAATAAGATAAGGCTTTGCTCTCAGAGGTCAGTGCAGGGAGGGGAGAGGCTGTGTGAGGGCATGCTGCCAGTAGAGATAAAGAAGCTGGGGGGAGGGGGGAGGCTCAGGCTCAGTGGTAGAGCACTTGCCCAGCATGCACCTAGGTGGTGCATGGGCCTTTGTTCCACACCTAGCACGTACACAAGAGGTAGATGAGGTGTGTGGCAGCGCCAAGATCCACTGATAACAATAGCTGGGTTTTTTGTTTGTTTTTTGTCTTTTTGAGACAGGGTCTCCCTGTGCCCCAGCGGTCCTGGAGCTCACTCTATAGACCAGGCTGGCCTTGAACTCACAAAGATTCGCCTGCCTCTACCCCCCAAGTGCTAGGATTACAGGTGTGCGCCACCACGCCCAGCTAATAGCTGGGTTTTTAGAAGTGTTTTCCATGTCAGATTCTGTTTTGAATACCTGTTCTATCATGCATCCTAGGCTGAGGCAGGACTGTCGAGGGCTCCAGGGCAGTCTATAATCTCAACACCTGGGAAATGAAGGTAGGAGGCCAAGTCATTCTCAGCTAGAGTTAGGGGCTAGCCTGGGTTACGAGACTCTCTCAAACAACTCATAAATAAACCATTGTTTCTAGGTCACTTATACCACATCATTATTCCTGTCATAGAAACTACACTAGGCTTCCTGCTAAGTGGTGCACTGAGGTCTGCACCCTGTCCTTTGGTTCCAGAGCCCCTTCCCTTCCGTTCTCTTCCCTGCCACTTGCCCTGAATTGTCTGCAGATGTCCACTAACTGTACCATCTCACCCACTATGATGCCCATACAGCACGGCCTGATGCTCAGTGGCCTGAAGAGGGCTCAGTAGGAAGGACACTGTTCCCAAGGCTCATTATCTCCAGGGAGCTGAGTCAAAATGCACCAGGGCCAGGCTGCCTCACCACAGGCTGGTTACACGCCTTACACTATAGGACAAACTTTTCTTAGCCCGGACACGTTTGATGGCTTCTTCCACTGGCTTATACTCTTCCAACTTCAGCCTTCTCTCCAAGCTCTAGAATCTTCCCATCCCTTCCTTGCTGAGCCCCAGAATTCACACCCACCTTCATTACTCTCCATCGAGGTCTCAAGCTGATCTTTAAAAGGCCGTTATGGAGGGAACCAGTTCCAGATGTAATATGATTCTTTAAAATTTTTTCTTGGAGAAAGGGGTCTTACTATGTAGTCTAGGCTGGCAGCCTTGTACCAGCTCTCCTGAGGGTAGGTCCTACACTAAGACCACCACATCACCTTGATGTGGCCACATGCCCCCATCTCCTCTCTAGCTTAAGTCCTGCTGAGCCAGATGCCATCTTCTTGAGCTCAGCTGTGCCCAACTGCCAAGATTCTCACAATCAGGCTTGTTGACTGGTGGCGTCACACCTAGGAGGCTTAACTGTGTCCAGGCACATGCCAACCGGATGGACGTGAGCAACTGCGATTGCCTGCTGCCTCAGGGAAGGTCTAGAGCTGGGAAAGACTAAGGGACTCTCTGGGCAGCTGCGGGGAAATCCATCATCCATAGTGAAGACTTCTGGCTATGGAACTGGGGGAGCACCTAAGCTCTGGTAGGTAGCCCCTCCCTATTGTTTTGGAAGCCCAATAAAGTCACCGATTTCCCCAGGGTGAACTCTACTGTGGACATTACTTCCAGCTTCCCCAGGAAAGTTAAGCTAAGTCCCCTAGCCTCTACCTGCACGAATGCTCCCTGCCAGCACGCCAACAGTCTAATGGCTCTCATCCCCACAGTGTGTCACTACCAGCTAAAGGGCTAATTCAGCAGGATCCCATTTAAAAACTTCCTACATGGAGACTAGGCATCTACATCTCAGGCTCCCCAGCAGCCACAAGAAATTGTGAAACACTAGGTTCCAGCGAGTGGCTGTCTGGAGACTTTCTCAGTCAAGACACCACGCCTGCTGCTCTGTTACCCAGCGCACACGCACACAGAACCTTCTTTATTTTACAGCAGCAGACTCCCACCATGCCCAGACCATGAGGACAGATTATAATTCTGAGATGGGTATCTTATTCCCTGCTTTTAGACACAACCCTAATTTTAAGCTCCAGTCCAGTCAAAAGAGAGAGATCAGTGTTTCCCCAGTGTAGAGGAACTTCACCCACCAAAACCACCTCCTGAGGACTGCAAGCCATTGCAGAGTTTGTGGTTGGGTTTCCTTTGTTTTAAAATTATTTTATTTATTTTTGGTCTTTTTGAGACAGGGTCTCCCTATAGCCCCAGCTGGAACTCATTATGTAGACCAGGTTTGCCTTGAACTCGCAGAGACCCGTCTGCAGAGATCTGCCTGCCTCGGCCTCCTGAGGGCTGGGATTAAAGGCATATGCCACTACTTTTGGTGGTCTGGAAGACAACTTTTTTAAGTCAGTTCTTTCCTTCCCCTCATCAGGCTTGGCGGCAAGCACCTTTACCTCAGGCCCCCCACTGGCCCCACAACTGATTGAGTGGGTTGGTTGGACAGAGACCCATAAACCGGACAATGGTGATGTGAACCCACAGCACAATTCTCCTCCACTGAGACTAATCCTGAACAACATCCAGCCTACAGCAGTGATCTCAACCACCAAAGGTGCTTTATTCTGGAAGTTTCCAGTTATGACATAGGCATTAACATCCTTCCTCTCACCCTTACTTCCCCTGCAAATCCGGAAAGATTAAAAAAAACAAGAGTGTCACTCCTTGTGCTCGCTAGACGTCATTCCTGCCAGGGGAATGGTCAGTGCTCTGCTTCCTCTTCATAGAGTCACAGCTCGATTACACGTTACCATTCTCCACTTGACACCTTCTTAGCAACTTGATTGCTGGATGCATCTTCCATTTGGCAAAAATTCAGTGTGGCTTTGCGTGGGATGTTTAAGTGTCAGAGGCAACAGTGTTGATGTTCTGGCTCTGAGAAGGAAAATACAGAGCGCTGCATATATTCCCTGGAAGAACGCACGTGGGAGGCTGAAAGGGGCCATGCAGCATTAATGAGTCCCGTCCACGCTGCTTGCTTTGGAATTTCAGAACAGAAATGTCCACAGAAGCAGGCTTGTGGCAGCACTGCCAAACGACCCAGCTGCCTCATTTTGTCCCAAGGGTGGCAGAGCAGGTATGTGCAGGAAGGCAACATGTGGGCATTGTGGTGACTAGGAACCTGTGAGTACACAGGACGGGCATCTCTGCAATCCTCTGTCCACATTGGCACTGGGAGAAGATCCTCCATCTCTAACTCACCCAAGACTCCAGGCTTGCTCAGCTCGGTGAGCTGCAAAGCCGCAATGTCACTGGAGTTCACCGAGACCATCCCAGAAGACCTAGGTGTGCCCAACGCAGCATGTCTACCCAGAAGGGTATGCCTTAAGGATCTTCACATCATCCACAGGGCGGTCCTGGGAGTTTGTCTCCACCATGCCCACTCGATTCACCATTCCTATACCCTGGCACACTCGGCCGAAAATAGTGTGTTTGCCATCCAGCCACTGGGTGGGGGCGAGGGTCACGAAGAACTGGCTGCCGTTGGTGTCTGGCCCCGCATTAGCCATTGCCAGGATTCCAGCCCCTGGGGAAGACAAGAAAGAAGGTGTGAATAACGGCCCCCTCTGCTCCAGCAGAGTGGCACTGTCCAAGGACACAATGTTGCCTACCTCTGTCATCAACAGCTAGGGTCCAGAACTCCCTTCTCCCTCTGGCAGAGGCTGTGTCCTACACACACACCACCCCTGCACCACCCCGATGGCCTCATTGCCTCCCCATCTCCTCTCTGGCTTGACTGCAGCTGTCTACTGTCCCCTGGTCCCTGTCCCTCTCACAAGCCTGGCATGCTCTTGCTTTGCTTCAAGGGAGCTTCAGCTATCCCTTGGTTTACAACATTCGACAAGTGGTTCGTCTAGAACATTCGGACCAGCACTCGGAACTGCTGAAGACTCTCAAGAGGTGCTGTTTTCTTTCTTTCTTTCATGCCAGGGTACTTTGTGGCGCCATGGCTGGGCAGCTGTCTGGCACCATGCCTTGGTGTCAGACGAGCACCTTGAATCATAGCCAAAAGAGCAAACTTTCGGGCTGGAGAGATAGCTTAGCGGTTAAGAGCACGGACTGCTCTTGCAGAGAACCCGGGTTCGATCCCCAGCACCCACATGGCGGACCGAGAACCGTCTTGAAACTCCATTCAGGAGACACTCCAGTTCTCAAGTGGAATCCTGAGACCCTCTTCTGACCTCGCAAGGCATTGCACGACTTACGGGTGCACAGACCTGGCATGCAGACAGACATTCATACATATAAGCAAATAAATAAAATTAAAAAAAAAAAAAAAAACAAAGAGCACAACTTTTCAACAAACCTACCCTTCCTCCTACCTTGTCCAGCCAGATAACACACTTACTTACCAGTGAACTTGAGGTCTGGATGAAGTTCATCCTCAAACTGTTTGCCGTAGATAGATGCACCGCCTCTACCTGTCCAGTGAGAAGACAAAGAATGAAGCAGTTGCCTTACAAGAGAAACAATAGCCTGGGGTCTAAGGGCTTTTCAGGAACAGGAAGAGGTAGTGCAGCCCGGCTCCTGGAAGGTATGTTACAACGTTCCAGCTACTGCTTTCATTCAGGTCAGACTTCTCCCCCAAATATATCCTGCTGTTTATTAAACAAATACATGTTCACGGGGCTGTGAGAGATAGCCCCTACCGGTTTAGCGCACAGACCTGCTCTGCAGAGGACCCGGGTTTGATCCTAGCACCCACATGGCCGGCAGCTAAACAACCGCTTGTTAACTCCAACTCCAGTGAGAACTATCAGTTCCCAGGCGGAATGCACACCCTTCTCTGACCCACCTATGCGCTTGCACGACATGTTTGCAATAACCCTACATGCAGAAGTACATTCATACCCATACAAAAATAAATAAAAAACAGAACTAAAAAAAAAAAAAGCGGAACAACCTTAAAAAAAATCAAAAACAAAAAAAAAAACAAAAAAAACCCAAATACATGTTCACTGTCAAAATGAAGAAAGCAGAACATTATTTAAAGGAACACTGAGTCCTCTGTAATCCAGCCAACTATGGAAAATCTGTTTATGACCTGACATGCTAAAAGGTCTCATACCTTCAACATTTTTCTATGTTATTTTAGCAAGAGTTTCTAAGCTCTTAGCCCAGTATCCAGCACAGACACTATTAACCAATCGGCATTCCCTGCTAATCGGCATTCTTCCCTGCTGATCTTAGGTTCTGTCTACAGATCCTTACCAACCCACAACTCCAGGATGCTGCTGTTAAAGGATCCAAGATGGCCATTACCACCATAACCCAGGAGATAGGAAATAAAACATCTACGTGAAAGCTACCCAGCTCAGGAAGGAATGGAGACAGTGGAAAGAGATGTGCAAGGAATGGACAACACAGCAGAGAACGGCCTCAAAGTGTGACCCCTGCACCCTGCGGCCCTGAAAGCCAGCACATGAACGTCACACAAACACTAAGAGACGGGCTAGTCAAGAGTCAGCAATGACACTGGGGACTTTTTTTTTTTTTGATTGCTTATTCTGTGTATGAGTCTTTGGCCTGCACGTGTGCAATGCCCGCAGAGGCCAGGAGAGGATGTCAGATCCCTTGGAACTGGAGTTACAGGTGGTTTTTAGCCTCCAAGTGGGTGCTAGGAATGGAACCTGGGTCCTCCCCAAGAGCAGCCAGGGTTCTGAACTGCTCTGCACCTTGCGATCAACTGCTTGCTGGGGCCTCTCAGAATGCAATCTCCTTTCAGAACCAAATTCAACTCTGAGCAGTTGTAGAAAAGCCCAGCAAAAGATCCCAAGGCAGAGACCTACACAGGTGCTGCTCAGCAGGGCCAGCACCCTGCAGGCTCAATGGCCAGACGCCCAGGCCCAGACCTGCTTCCTGATATGCCTAGGCTCTCTTGTACTTTTTTAAAACCTGTTTTGAGGTTTTGCTTTGGTTTTAAGACAGGGTCTCACTATGCAGTCCTGGTTGTTCTGAAACCTGCTATGTAGACCAGGCTGGCCTGAGACTCAGAGATCCACCTGCCTCTGCCTGCTGCCTACTGGATTAAAGATGTAAGCCACCCAGCTCTTCTAAGTATGTACCAACACAGATTTCAGACACATGAAAGGCATAAAGAGCAACATGACAAACAGCAAGGACCTCACCTATTTAAGAAAAACATGGGAACCAAGTGTAGCCTTTAATTCCAACACCTGGGAAGCAGAGGCAGGCAGATCTCTGTGAAATGGAGGCCAGCCTGGTCTACACTGTGAGTTCTAGCCCAGCTGAAGCTACATAAACACCCTGTCTCAAAAAGACCCCCCCTACATAAATAAATAAATAAGCCCTGCTCCAGCCCCTGCATCACTCTGCAGATCCTACTCTGCAGCCCCATCTCCTCACAGGCCACCTGTCCTTCTGGGAGCTTCTTTGTACACAGTCTCTTTTCTAACTTCACATGCCTGTATCCCTAAAGCCTGCCCCACACTCCCTTGTTTGTGTTTGGCTTTATGTAATGATATGGCACTATGGTACCCTCCAGTTGGCTTTTTGGTTGTGCTCTGTGGCTCTCTACAGCACCGGCCCTGCCCTGCCCCCTCTCTCTGGAGCTGAGTGGTAGAGCACAACATATTCTGTCACTGTTAGTTGTGCAGTAACAGCTGTGTGCATCCTGTCTCCTAGATAGCAATCCTGCCTCCCAGCGGGCTGTGCAGGGCCGCAGTTTTTTGTTTTTTTTTTTTTTTTAATTTATTTTATGTGTATGAATGTACTGTCTGCATGATGTAGGTTTGTGCACCCATGTTGTGCAATGCTGCAGAGGTCAGAAGAGGGTGCCGGATTCCCCTGGAACTGGAGTTCTCCTGGAATTGGAGTCACAGACGGTTCTTAGCCGCCATGTGGGTGCTGGGGATCGAACCCGGGTCCTCTGCAAGTCAGTGCTCTTAACCGCTAGGCCATCTCTCCAGCCCCAGGGCCGCAGTTTTTAAGAACATTACCAGCACCACACTCCCCAGTGTCAGAGAACACAGTGTCGGCCCTGCAATGTGCTTGCTCAGCTCACTTCAAGGCCCTCTGTCCCTCCTTCCCGGAGAGTTATGCTGGGGATGTCCTGGGAAGAGAAGAATGTTTCTGTGGGGTTTTGTTATGCTGGCATCAAGCCTGGGGTGTGCTGACAAGCACCCCTCACTGTGCTGCTCCCCAACCCCTCCCTCGCTGTGTTAATGTTTCTCTGAAGTTGTCTGCCGTCAAGTACCTTTTGTCCACTTCTCTACATTACAGATGCCAATCCTTGCAAGTTAACACTTTGCAAATTTTTCCTCCTGTAGACTGTGTGTTTGTGTGTGTGTGTGTGTGTGTACACACACACAAAATGGTCTGCATGTGGAGGTCAGATGACAACCTGCAGGAGTCAGTTCTCTCCTTCCACGATGTGGGTCCCAAGTATCAAATTCAGGTTGTCAAGCTTGGTAGCAAGCACCTTCACCCACTGAACCGTCTTGCCAGTGTCCCACATGACTTCTTCACACTTGTTTAAGGTGAAGCACAGAGATGTTTACCGTTGGTCTGTGCTGTTCTTCCTGCACCACAGACAGGACAGCAGATTAATATCTAGCTCCAAAGGAGCCACAGGCAAAAGTCCATAAGGAGGGCCACAGGTCACATGTCCCCAAGGACTCCCAACATTTTCTCCCCTGCCTGGCCCAGCTCAGAGACAAGTACTGAGCAGCTCTTCTGCAGCTGGACCCAGTTCTGTCTATGACGTAAACAAGTCTGCCGAGAAAGCTCCAGAGAAGGCCCCAGTGTCGTTGCGAACACAGGCAAATCCATTCCTCTGCATTTCTCCTGTAGCCTCTCATCTCCTGTAAGAAGCAATGCCAGGAACAGCGGCAGCCTTCCTGCTCCATAGGGAGTCCAAGGTGGAAGCCAAAAGACCAGGAAAGGTTCAGGGCAAAGACAGAGCAAGCCTGGGCCCTAGACGACTGTGCTAGGCTGCTGAGCCAATGAGAACTGCTTAGCTCCAGCCAGCTTACAACACGAGAAAACCCACACAGCCATTGTGACTGCGATGCCCTTTACTTGGTCAAAAGCCCCACTGACTGACACAATCGCTTTGTAACAAAGTGGGGAGGAGACCCAGTGGAGCTGGGGTACAGGAGCAGCGAACAGACAGCAGCTCTATCACAGGGCACACACCCACTTCTCAGAAGGCTTTGCAGCTTTCAGTGATTTTGTTTTACGGCATCTTTTGTTTTGCAGCATCTTCCTGCCTCTGCTACCCAAGCGCTGGGACTACAGGTGTGTGCCACCTACTTGGCAGCTCTGCAGGTCTGATGGGAGTCTCACTCTAGGGGTGGAGCCCTCACTTGCATGGAGTGGAGGAGTCCTCGCTTCAGTGGTGGAACCTTTGATTGGCTGGTAGAGTCTTTGTTTCCTTACTTCCTTTGGGGTAGAGATAATGGACTCCAGATCTGACCGCTCCTCTTCCTCTTTGCTGAACCTTAAGTGAGCTGTTTAACCTTTCTAGTAATGAGGTAACACACAGGAGGAAACAGAGGCAGCAAGCCAGGCGGTGCACCAGGGACGCTGGGTCCCTCTAACCACGGGAGCCCTGAAGCTTCCTCAAGCAGCAGATGCAGTCATGATTAGTAACAAGCAGCCCGGCCCACTCCACCATGGCTGCTGCCCCCCAACACCCTTCCTTCTTTCCCCTCTCCCTGCTTCCTCCTATTAGTGTGCCCTATGAACTGTTCAAAAGACGATCCCACTACCATGTATCCAATGCTGTCCACCTTTAAATAATCCTGCAGCTACCACTTCCCATTCTCTCTTTTTTTTCGGTCTTTTCCAGACAGGGTCTCCCTGTAGCCCCAACTGCCCTGGAATTCACTCTGTAGACCAGGCTGGCCTTGAACTCACAAAGATCCACCTGCCTCAGCCTCCTGAGTGCTAGGATCAAAGGCATGCGCCCACCACGCCCAGCTCCACTTCCCATTTTCTGTAGCAACTTTCCTGTTCTAGTGAACCACTCCTACCAGTGCTTCAGAATGTTAATATTTCTACCTTAAACAAAGCCGCAGACTGTCCCTCCCTATTTCCTGTACCTCTCAGAACGAACACTCCTGGAAAAGGCTGTCCACACCTGGTCTATCTTCTTTCTGTCCCTCCCTGTATTATGGGACAAACCTAGGGCCTGGCACATGGGAGGCAACCATGCTGCCACCAGGCACTACCCCGTTCTCTCCTAAACATCTCCCTGCAGACCTGCCCCACTGCTCCATCAAGGTTGCCAGTGACTTCTGCCTTGGCACGTGTGCTCAGTGCCCAGGACTCACTGTACTGGGCCCACGGCGGCATGCACACTCCTCCCCTCACCTTTCAGAGGCCACAGGCCTATGGTGCCGGGGAATTCCTCCCCTTCCTCCTGGCTACACTGCAGCCATCTCAGCTCTGCTGACTAGAGCTCCCGCTGGACTCTGGCCTTGCCCTTTCCCTCAGGGGCAGCTTCCTCACGGGGCAGCCAGAGGAACCTGCTCTACCTTGCCTGAAATCCTCCATGAGCATCTATCTCACCAAACTCAGACCAGGTCCGTGGTCCATACCACAGCTCAGATGACTCCATGCTCGTGGCCCCTCTCTGCCTTACTTTGGCTTCGCAGGCCCTGACTGTCTTGGCAAGCACTCTGGTCTAAGGCTCTGACTGCAGTCCACTCTGGTATTCAAGAGCTCGGTTCAAGCACCACCTTATCAGAGAGGCCTTTCCTACACATTCCACACAGCACCCTCCCCACCCTCTAGCTCAGCAGTTGCAATGGGGGTGGCTGTGACCCTGAGGACACTGGGGAATGACAGAAAGTATTTTGGTTGTCATAACTAAAGGTTCTACTGGCATCTATCTAGGGGGCTGATGCCAGAAAAGGCAGGCTGCCTAACATCATTTAGCACTTGGGTTAGCCCATGACAGAATTATCCAGCCTCAATCGAAAATGTCAACATGAGACACCCCATTCCCTCCCCTATAGTCCACTGTTTTCCAAGTCACTTGTCATGACCTGACAGTGCGGTGTGTATGCAACTGTTCACTTTCTGCTTCTCACGATGAGGAGAGCTCCACAAGGCTTTATCCCTGCCCATAGCAGTAGGGGACTTACAGAAGGAGTCCAAGAGGTGTCTGTGAAATGTTAATCAATCAAAAATCAATCACTGTTTTTGAACTCCTATTTTAATGCCAAGCCTTTGCTAACCATTTTACTTTTTTTTTTTTTTTTTTTTGTCTTTTTGAGACAGGGTCTCCCTGTAGCTACAGCTGTCCTGGAACTTACTCTGTAGACCAGGCTGGCCTTGAACTCACAGAGATCTGCCTAGCTCTGCCTGCCAAGTGCTAGGATTAAAGGCATGCGCCACCATGCCCAGCTAATTTATTATTTTTATGTATATGAGTGTACTGTCTGCATGTAGGTTGATGCACCCGTGTGGTACAATGCTGAGGAGGTCAGAAGAGGGCATCAGATTCCCCTGGAACTGGAGTTACAGACGGTTCTCAGCTGCCATGTGGGTGCTAGGGATAGAACCTGGGTCCTCTGCAAGAGCAGTAGGTGCTCTTTTTTTTTTTTTTTAATTTTATTTATTTCTGTATGTGTATGAGTGTATTGTCTGCATGTAGGTTTGTGCACCCATTACGTGCAATGCCGCGGAGGTCAGAGAGGGTGTCGGATTCCCCTGGAACTGGAGTTCTCCTGGAATTAGAGTTTCAGACGGTTCTCAGCCACCATGTGGGTGCTGGGGATCGAACCCGGGTCCTCTGTAAGAGCGGTCGGCGCTCTTAACCGCTAGACCATCCTCTCCAGCCCAAGAGCAGTAGGTACTCTTAATTGCTCTTAACCGCTGAGCCATCTCTCCAGCCCCTGCTAACCATTTTACAAACACTTCTCACAATAACCCCAGAAGGTGTGTACAGCATGTGCATGGAGAAGAAGGCTCACCTTACATGTGGCCATGTAAAGCCAGGATCATGCCCTGGTCTCCATCCCTGCTTGGCACAGACCCCACGGACTGACTTCCTCATGTTATACTGAGTCCCCACAGACCCCACGGACTGACTCAACTTCCTCATGAACGTTTCTTCTTATCCCAGTCTTGAGGGTCCCCAAATCTCATGCTAGATCAAACCTGCACCTTTTTAGGAGGAGCGAGTGTCTCTGTTAACCGGCCCCATCTTTCCCCAACGCATATCTTCTCCTAAGCTAAGCACTGGGCCCCAAACTGCTTTCTCCTATACATGCAGCTCAGAAATGTGTAAATTAAAGGCCTTAGAATAACATTTCAGCTATTGTACTGAGAGCAGAGCAGTGGGCTGGGTTGTGTCACTAGGCCGGTGAGGCAAGTAAGATGGCAATACTTGGGGTGGTGGGCTCTCCTCCACACTTTTGAAAGCCTTGTCAACATGCCCTCCCCTGGGGCTGGAGAGCTGGTTCAGCAGTTAAGAGCATTAGCTGCTCACAAAGAGGACACAGGTTCAGTTCCCACCACCCACATGGTGGCTAACAACCATCCATAACTCCAGTTCCAGGGGATCTGACGCTGTCTTCTGGCATCCGTAGGCATTGCACAACACAGGTACACTTACATAAATGCAAGCAAAACACTCAAAATAAAAATAAATAATTAAAAAAAAAATCCTGTCCTCCACTTCCCAAGAGTTAAGTCGTACATTTCCTTCAAGGCCATTCTAATCCCATTCCATCAGACTGGTCGTCTCATTGTGAATTATCCCACCCATCTGACACACAATCCAGATGATGCCAGCAGGCACGTACATATTCATTGTCATGACTTTCTTTTTGTTTCTAATAATAGCTGGAAGGGGTGGCTGGCCTCCTGTGTATAGCACTCCTCACAGGCTGTAGAGCAGCCAGGGATACCCACCAGACTCTTAGAAAATATTCACCAAAGGAATACAATTAACAGCGGCTTGCTTCCGATAAGATAAACTCAGGTGTTCCTGGAGCTACCGAGACTCAAACCAGACACTGCTGCCCAGGATGATCAGACTGTAATTAATCCAGTCCCAGCAGCTGGGAATACTTAAGGCCAAGGGCAGAGCAGAAGAGTTCGAGGAAGAACAGAATCTTGTTTTTTTTGTAATGTGTATGAGTGTACTGTCTGCGTGTAGGTTGGTACACCCGTGTGGTGCAATCCACAGAGGTCAAAAGGGGGCGTCAGATTCCCCTGGAACTGGAGTTAAAAGATGGTTCTCGGGGCTTGAGAGCACTGACTGCTCTTGCAGAGGACCCGGGTTCGATCCCCGGCACCCACATGGCGGCTAAAAACTGTCTGTAACTCCAATTCCTGGAGAACTCCAGTTCCAGGGGAATCCAAGACCCTCTTCTTTTTTTTTTAATTTTTTTTTTATTATTTATGTATTTTTGTATGTGTAGTGCACATGTTTACTGTCTTGCATGCTGGTCTGTGTCACGATCAGCCGTGTCGTGCAAATGCTCGCGGAGGTCAGAAAGTAGGGTCTCTGGATCCCTGGACTTGGAGGTTATCTGGAATTCGCGCAGTCTCACACGCACGCGCGCTCTCTCCTAGCAGCCGCCCATGGTGGGCGCTGGGAGATCGCACACCCGGGTCTCTGTGGCAAATGATAGCGTCGGTGCCTTACCGGCTAGCTATCTTCTCCGGCCACCCAGAGCCCTGCTTCTGACCTCGGCATTGCCAACGACACGGGTGCAAGGAGCAACCGTACATGGCAGAACAGTGACACCTCATACGCATAACGCAAAAAAATAAATAAAAGACGGTTTTCAGCAGCCACCATGTGGAAGTGTCTGGCGAATCCTGACACTGGGTCTCTCCTGCAAGGGCAACCATTTCTAGAGCGGTAAATGGTAGGTGGAGAAACCAGTTAGAGAGTGAACAATAATCGGGGAGGTCAGAACTGGCACTCCAAGCCAGAAACCCCTTTGAAGACTAGATGCATAGATTGGTCTCTGAATGAGAATGAATTATCAGCACTACCCAGAGAAGCGCTGTGATGCTACGCTGCTGCATCGCTACCCTCGCACGACATTCCCAAAAATACTTCACGTCATAGCTGGCTGCGAGGCTTCTGGATCTCGAACCGAACCCCCTGCTTTTTGGGTGGCGGTTGGGGGGGGGGGCGGGGGGGGGGCGCCACGACAAACTCCCGTTTGCTTTTTATTACAGACCCACCGGCAGGCTGTGCAAACATTTGTTATACTTGAGGCAGGAAGCCATTATGTGGAAATCTTCTGGGTGCTTTGGTTTCATTAAAAGTACATCATGGGAATCTGACAGTTGGAAGGATGGCAAGGAAACTGCAGAGACATGCAAACACTGGCGCCAACAATTCACTAGTCGCTTCCGAGTCCTATCCACTAATCATGGATCTTGACACACTGGCATTATATACTAAAATTTACTTCATACAATGAAAGGGAGAGGTCAGGAAGGACAGACATCAAATATTGGCATCAATTTTGCCAATGCTAAATGATATAAACCAAACAATAAAGAGTTTTTTAAAGCTGAAGTTCCCTAGTATCAACCAAATGAAGGGAAGCAAATGTTTTAAAGATTCTGAAGCCTGAAATGTATGAAATGCACAAAACAAGGCTGGGCGTGGTGGCACACGCCTTTAATCCTAGCACTTGGGAGGCAGAGGCACACCTTTAATCCTAGCACTTGGGAGGCAGAAGCAGGTGGATCTCTGTGAGTTCAAGGCCAGCCTGGTCTACAGAGCAGGTTCTAGGCCAGGGGCTACAGGGAGATCCTGTCTCAAAAAAGGCCAAAAAAAAGGGGGGGGGTGCCTGGAGAGATGGCTCAGTAGTTAAGAGCATTGGCTGCTCTTTCAGAGGACCAGGTTTGGTTCCCAGCACCTAAGTGGTGGCTAACAACTGTCTGTAACTTCAGTTCCAGGGGATCTGGCCTCCGTGGGCATCCCACAACACAGGTGCACTTACAAACATGTGGGGGGGGACGCAACGGGGACACTCATACACACAAAAGAAAAATTCCCAATATTAAAAAAAAAATAATGTGGTGGCTGGCCATGGTGGGGAATGCCTTTGATCCCAGCACTCAGGAGGCAGCAGAAGGTAGATCTCTGTGAGTTCCAGACCAGCTGGGGCTATAAGAAGACCCTGTCTCAAGAAACAAAAATAAACTAAGGTGCTACACAATAGAAGACATCAGATGCTGATTTCTGGCTTCCATATGTTGTGTGCACACATGAACACATACATACCCCTGACACAAACAAAAATCCCATCTGAGTACATAACTTCCATTCCCATCCCTATGCCTATGCCAAATCTCCCCTTAACTCCACATTCATTTCCAACTACTGGCTCCACATTATCTATTTAAGGATTATTACTTTAAATATAATGTGGCAAAGACAAAACTCTCCACTTTTTTCTTTTTGGTATTTTCGAGACAGGGTTTCCCTGTAGCCCCAGCTGTCCTGGACTCACTCTGTAGACCAGACTGGCCTTGAACTCACAAAGATCCGCCTATCTCTGCCTCCTAGTGCTAGGATTAAAGGCGTGGACCACCACGCCGGGCTTTTAAAACTCTCCTTTATTTTTTTATTT
>VZQC01013219.1:1436011-1469837 GCA_009823505.1 Rhizomys pruinosus | reverse complement strand
ACACCGTGGGGGGGGGGGGGGGTGCACAGACCTGCATGAATGCAGACAGTAAACATTCCAAATACACATACAGAAATAAATAAATTAAAAAAAAAAATTAAAAAAAAAAGGGTTGAGATAGCGGAGTGGTAAGAGCAACTGGCTGGCTCCTACTAGGACTGGGTTTCAAGTCCCAGCACCCACATGGATAACAACCATCCATCCATCCAGTTCTAGGGGATCTGACCTCTGCAGGGATTGCATGACACAGGTACAGTTACATACATGCAAGCAAAACACTCATATACATAAAATCATGTAAGATATTTTTTAAAAATTAAAACAGAAAAATCAAGCCAAACCCAGAAAAGTGCAAAGGCAAGTTCTGGCTGTCTTCTCACCCTGTGATGAGAGTGACACTTAAGATGTTCATGGTGGCTTAAAGGTACCTGTCCCTGTTGGGTCACCACCTTGGATCATGAAGTCTTTGATGATTCTGTGGAATTTGGTACCATTGTAGTAACCTCGCCGGGCCAGCTCTGCGAAGTTCTTGCAGGTCTTTGGAGCATGCTTCCAGTACAGCTCCAGCACGATGATTCCCATGCTGCGGGGACAGAGTGCCGGTCAACAAGGCCACGGCCGCAGCCAGAGCAGCACAGTGCTGCTCTAGACCTTTTTTTTTTTTTTTTTTTTTACAACCTTATGAGTCATGAAATTGTGATAACCACTGGATTTCATACTCGAAAGGGGAAAAAAAACACAACACGGGCAACAGATGATCACCTCTGAGAAACACACAGGGAGGCTTCTGGTCTTGTAAGCAAAGTAACAACTGTGGACAAGTCAAAATTCTAATACCAGGGGCTGGAGAGATGGCTCAGTGGTTAAGAGCGGTGGCACACGCCTTTAATCCTAGCACTCGGGAGGCAGAGGCAGGCAGATCTTTGTGAGTTCAAGACCAGCCTGGTCTTCAGAGTGAGTTCCAGGACAGCTGGGGCTACAGGGAGACCCTGTCTCGAAAAGACCCCCCCCCCAAAAAAAAGAGCACTGCCTGCTCTTGCAGAGGACCCAGATTCGATTCCCAGCACCCACAGGGTGGCAATCATCCTTAAGTTCGGTTCCAGGGAATCTGATGCCCTCCTCTGGCGCCTAAAGGTATTGCATGACACCCATGCATCTCCACACATGCAGGAAAAATACTAATACATATAAAATAAAAACAAAATATATTTTAAAAATTCTAATACCATATATGAAAACCATTGGTGCTCTGAAACTAATCCCTAAACAAGGGGAAAAAAAAACCCTTACACTTAATTTTTAGATTTAGTAAAAGGACATAAAAATATGGAGAATTTATATACATTTGCACAAGTTTCTGAAGAGTAGCTAATGGGTAGCTAGGAGGATGGTCAGTAAATATCTTTTCTAATGTTTGTATTTTTGATCCATGTAAATATATCACCTATTAAAAACAAACCTAAGCCAGGCATGTGGTATATACACCTTTAATCCCAGCAATAGGGAGGCGGAGGCAGGCAGATCTCTGTGAGTTTAAGGCCAGCTTGGTCTACAGAACAAACTCTAAGCCAGCTGGAGCTAAACGGAGACCCTGTCTCAAAAATAACAAAAAAACAAAAAAGTTATTTTCTAGCCAGGTGTGGTGGCACATGCCTTTAATCCTAGCATTTGGGAGGCAGAGGCAGGCGGAGTTCAAGGCCAGCCTGGTCTACAGAGCAAGCTCCAGGCCAGCTGGGACTAAAGGGAGACCCTGTTTCAAAAAGGACAAAAAAGGGGAAAAAAAAAAAAAAGATTTTATAGTGCATTATCCAAGCTATCAGCAGACTCAGCTCAGTTGTCACAGTCAGCCTGGGTCTGATGTCAGATGGATGCAGAGGAAGGCACTGTTTGCGGCTTGCTTCTTTCTTATTCTTAGTAGTACTGAGGGGTTGAGCACTCATTCTGGGAGTGCTGGGATTAAAGGCGTGCACTACCACGCCTGGCAAAAATCACTAACAGCCTTTCTGCCTGTTCATCCTTCATACTGCTACTCTCTAGCACAGACTAAGTCACACGGTATAAAGTGCAATCAGTGTGCTCCCCTCAGGGAACTTACATTCTGGTGGGTATTTTTTTCAGATTTATTTATTTATTTATTGTGTATGTGTATCTATTTATTGTGCGTGCGTGTGCGTGTGCGTGTGTGTGTGTGTGTGTAGGGGGCATGCGTCTGGAAGTCAAAGGACAAATTGTGGGAATCAGTTCTCTCCTTGGGTTCTAACTCAGGTCATCAGGTTTGGTGTCAGGCACTTTTATCCACTGACCCATCTCACCAGTACTGGTGGGTATTTAAATATAAATAACTTTTGGAATGTTCATCAGAAAGTATTTATACAACTCTGCAATGTGAAAACCTGAGCAATTTCAACTTCTTTTTTTTTTTTTTTGGTCTTTTTGAGATAGGGTCTCCCTTAGCTCCAGCTGTCCTGGAAACTCACTGTAGACCAGGCTGGCCTTGAACTCACAAAGATCCCCTGCCCTCTACCTCCCATTGGCTAGGATTAAGGCTTGCGCCACCACACCTGGCTGCAATTTCAATTTCTAAATAGTATTCTCTGTAAGAATTTATAATTGCCTAAGATACTACATGTGCAAGTAAAATCCAATACAACCAACTAGAAGCAATTTACAGGGGCTGAAGAGATGCCCCAGCAGTTAAGAGTACTCGCTGCTCTAGTAGAGGACCTGGGTTTAATTCCCAGCACCCACAACAGCCTGTAACTCCAGTTCCAGGGCATCTGATGCCATCTTCTGACCTCCACAGGCAATACACTTGTACACATAAAAATATTAGAATATTATTTGTAGCCCGGCGTGGTGGCGCATGCCTTTAATCCTAGCACTTGGGAGGCAAGGAGGCAGCGGATCTTGTGAGTTCAAGGCCAGCCTGGTCTACAGAGTGAGTTCTAGGAACTGGGACTTCAGGGAGACCTGTCTTGAAAAGACCAAAAAAAAAAAAAAAAAAATATTATTTGTTTTCAGGTTACAGAAAAAACAGTTGGGCGTGGTAGCACATTCCTTTAATCCCAGCACTTGGAAGGCAAAGGCAGGCAGATTTCTGTGAGTTCAAGGGCACCTTGGCCTACATAGGGAGTTCCAGGACAGCTGGGGCTACAGGGAGACCTTGTCTCAAAGACCAAAAAAAAGTTACATAAAAACATATATACTGCAACTTTGCTAAGAGATAAAATATATGGGGCTGGAGAGATGGCTCAGCAGTTAAGAGCACCAACTGCTCTTGCAGAGGACCAGGGTTTGATTCCTAGCACCCACATGGAGGCTAAGAACTGTCTTTAGCTCCAGTTCCAGGGGAATCCTACGCCCTCTTCTGACCTCGTGGCATTGCACGACACGGGTGCACCAACCTACATGCAGACAGTACACTCATACACATAAAAATAACAAATAAAAATTAAAAAATATATATATACAAGGACTGGGTCTTTAATCCTAGCACTTGGGAAGCAGAGGCAGGAGGATCTCTGCAAGTTCAAGGCCAGCATGGTCTATAGAGAGAGCTTCAGGCAAGCTGGGACTTAAAGGGAGACCCTGTCTCAAAAATACCAAAAAAAGCTGGTGTAGAGGCATATGCCTATTACCTAACACTTGGGAGGCAGAGCAGGCGGATCTTTGTGAGTTCAAGGCCAGCCTGGTCTACAGAGTGAGTTCCAGACAGTGGGCTACAGGGAGACCCTGTCGCAAAGACCAAAAAAAATAAAAAAAAAATAAATAATAAATAAATAATATTACAAGCTTGGGAGTTAAATGAGTGTTAACTTTATCATATATGGTAAAGATGGGCCAAGAGCAGTGAGTGTTAACCTTATCATATATGGTAAAGATGGGCCAAGAGCAATGAGTGTTAACCTTATCATATATGGTAAAGATGGGCCAAGAGCAATGAGTGTTAACCTTATATATGGTAAAGATGGGCCAAGAGCAATGAGTGTTAACCTTATCATATATGGTAAAGATGGGCCGAGAGCAATGTGTTAACCTTATCATATATGGTAAAGATGGGCCAAGAGCAATGAGTGTTAACCTTATCATATATGGTAAAGATGGGCCATGAGCAATGAGTGTTAACCTTATCATATATGGTAAAGATGGGCCGAGAGCAGTGAGTGTTAACCTTATCATATATGGTAAAGATGGGCCGAGAGCAATGAGTGTTAACCTTATCATATATGGTAAAGATGGGCTGAGAGCAATGTGTTAACCTTATCATATATGGTAAAGATGGGCCAAGAGCAATGCCAGCATGAGGGACAGCCAGCTCTGACTGAAAGTGGCCAGGACAAGAACAGAAAAGCAAAGGCCGAATTTCAGGACAGCTGGGGCTACAGGGAAACCCTGTCTCAAAAAGACCAAAAGGCCTTGGCTTCCCCCTGGCAGCTGATGGGGGAACCATAGTAGGCAAGGGCCAGAATGGGGGGAAATCACCTTAACTGCCACACTGGAAAGGCATCATGGCCTGCTTCAGAAAGGAGCCAAGAATGACAGGACGAAAGCCATGGACCAAACTTTAAGCAAGGTTCCCTCACTGTGTAACTCTAGTCAAGCCTTTCCGTCTTGGCTTTTCCCCAGCTAAAACTGAGAGGAGGGATGTGAAACACTGCCGGGGTTCAATGGTAGAGTTGGCTGGCAGGATTAAACTACACGTAATGGCACTGGAGCCATGCCACTAGCAGTTGGGAGCTTAAGTAAGGTTTCTCTTTCTTTTTTAAAATTTTTTTTTTAGTTAATTTACTTTTATTCTAGTATGACTGTATAAGATGTACTGTCCTGCATGTAGTCCGGTGCACCTGGGGTGGTCGTGGGTCAATCGCCGCGGAGTTCAGAAGAGGGGGAGGTCCTCGGATTCCCTCGGAACTGGAGTCCTCCTGGAATTNATACTTCAAGAATGAGTTAAATAGACTCTCACAATTTGGTTTTTTTGTTGTTTTGTTTTCAAGACCCTATGCCAAAGAATATATAGTAGGAGTTTCCATACTGAATTATTAAATATTTAATACAGATTAATATTTGTCCAATATTTTTTACCATTTATTTTCTTTTTTTAATTAATTTTATTTATTTCTGTATGTGTATGAATGTACTGTCTGCATGCAAGTTTGTGCACCCATGTCGTGCAATGCCGCGGAGGTCAGAAGAGGGTCTCGGATTCCCCTGGAACTGGAGTTCTCCTGGAATTGGAGTTTCAGACGGTTCTCAGCCGCCATGTGGGTGCTGGGGATCGAACCCGGGTCCTCTGTAAGAGCGGTCGGCGTTCTTAACCGCCAGGCCATCTCTCCAGCCCCGATATATATTCTTTTATCCACTTGTGTCCTCTGAATCCTGACCCTACGTGCTTGGCTTGTGGACTCAATACACGTTTGTTGGATGAGTGAGTGAACGAATGAACGAATTAGGCTGGCTGGCTGAAGGAACGCGTGAACAGGGTGGAGAAAAGGAAGCAGCCAGCGGTCGCCGAGGTCCGCCGCGACTCCGGCCGGGCTCCTCTCGCAACTCAGGGGTACTCCCGGCCGCAGCTCCGCGCCGTCCACGTGTGGGCCAGGCCGGCCTCTGTCAGCCGAGCCGCGGTCCCTATAACGTCTCTGCCGTCCAGCCCCGGGGACCCTACCCCTTTCTCACCTGGTCTCCAGGTAGACGTTGGGCGGCTGCCAGGAGTCGGGGGGAATCGCCGCCATTCTGAGCGGGAGAAATCTTCTGTTAGCAGTCACTACTTCCGGCGCCCCAGCCCTGGGGACCCGCCCCTGCTGTGCGCACTTCCGGTTCCCGCCTTGCAGCGGACAAGGTGGACTGTACAGAGAGCAGAGACCAGGGCGAAGAAGGACCCTTCTTTGAAGCCTCTGATGTGGGGTGCAAGGCTAAAGCTCTAGTGCAAAGGGCCAGACGAGTGCACGATCCGGCAGAGGCCGTTCGCGCCATTCTCCGCTAATGGGGTTGGTTGGTTTAGGCACGGAAGGCGGGAACAAGCACCGACTCTTCACTCTGATTGGAGCCAGGTCCAAGCATGGACTTGGAAAAGTTATTCGGTCCCTTAGTTTGGGTAGGAACAGAAGAACAGAGTCGCGAGGTGTAGGGAACGAGCTGCATTTCGCGCCCAGGTTTGAACTTTAATGTACTCCACAAGGAGATTCTGTAGATAATAGTATTCCCATTTTTCAAAAGTGAAAACAGTTAAACGCCATAGGGCATATCCAAGCTTCCAGATTCCAAAGGCGGGACAGAAAAAGAGAAAGAGAAAGGAAAAAGGAGGATGCAGACTGATCCAGAGATCAGTACAAAAGGCAGGGCTTAAAATGACTGGGTAGGTCGGCACTCCAAAGTTGTTAAGAAGCTTTGCTCAAGGTGACTGAAGAAACACAGAAAAGGAGTTGAGAGGTTTAGAGGGACAAGAAGAAAGATGTTATCGGGCTGAGGATGTGGCCTAGTGCTTAACATGCACAGAGCCTTGAGTTCCATCGGCAACACTGCCAAAAGAAACCTAGCCTGGTGGTGAATGCCTTTAATCCCAGGGAGGCGGGGGCAGAAGGCTTTCTGGGAGTTCAAGACTAGCCTGGTCTACATTTTGAGTTCTAGGCCAGCCAGGGCTACATAGTGAAACCCTGTCTCAAAAAAATAAATAAAATAAAAAACCAGGACTGCTGAGATGGCAGGTAACGGTTAAGAGCACTAGCTATTTTTGCCCAGGACCTGGTTTTGGTTCCCAGCACCCACATGTTGGTTGACAACTATCCATAACTCCAGTTCCAAGCAATATGATGTGATACTGGTGCATTTATGTACATGCAAGCAAAAGACTCATACACAGATAAGAATAAATAAAGCCAGGCATAGCGATGCACCCCCTTTAATCTCAACACTCAGGAGGCAGAGGCAAGTGGATCTCTGTGAGTTCAAGGGCCAGCCTGGTCTCCATAGCGAGTTCCAGGCCACCTGGGGCTACAGGGAGACACCTTTGGGCCTCCATGGGCATTACATGACACAGGTGCACTAACATACATGCAGACTAGAACATTCATGCACATAAAAATTTTTATTGTAAATGTCATGCATACCACTTAATGACTAAATGAGTGCCTACTATGTGCCAGGAATCAGGCTAAGCACTTTTTTGTATAGGCTTAACCTTCAAAACTCCACAAGGTAGATCTTACCCTTTTTTTTTTTAACTTTAAGAAAAGAAAGCCTGTATTATAGAGATTACCTTGCCACAGCTAGCATGCATGTGCTCTTAATAACCATTCAAACTAACTGTCCTTAATTGTTAAGCCAAAACAAGGGTGTACAAGCTAGTGAAAATAATGTGGACAGGAGATTCTTGAGAATTTGCACCTCCTCCCTTCATGCCCTCCCTGCACCCTAGGCTCAGGTTTTACTGAATAAATAATGGACATAAAACTACATTTTAGGCTGGGCGTGGTGGTGCACACCTTTAATCCTAGCACTTAGGAGGCAGAGGCAGGCAGATCTTTGTGAGTTCAAGGCCAGCCTGGTCTACAGAGCGAGTTCCAGGACAGCTGGGGCTACAGGGAGACCTTGTCTCAAAAGGATCAAAAAACTGAAAATAACTGTGGGAAGACTTTTCTTTTAAAAAAAATAACATATTAAGGGGCTGGAGAGATGGCTCAGTGGTTAAGAGTACCGACTGCTCTAGCGAAAGACCCGGGTTAGGATTTCCAGCATCCACATGGCGGCTAAGAACAGTCTTTAAGCCCGGCATGGTGGTCCACACCTTTAATCCTAGCACTTAGGAGGCAGAGACAGGCGGATCTCTGTGAGTTCAAGGCCAGCCTGGTCTAGAGAGTGAGTTCTAGGCCAGCTGGGGCTACAGGGAGACCCTGTCTCAAAAATCAAAAACAAAAACAAAACAAATTAAATGTTAGTAGATTTTGGAATATATTTTGTCCTAATATGCTAAGGAATACTTTCCTTGAATTTTAATCTTGGTGTTAAAGGCCAATTTAATTTCTAAAACTTATAAAGTTTCTAAAAGTGTGAAATCCCAGTAATAAAAAANAAATAACATAAATAAATAAATATTACAAGCTGGGCTTAAATGAGTGTTAACTTTATCATATATGGTAAAGATGGGCCAAGAGCAGTGAGTGTTAACCTTATCATATATGGTAAAGATGGGCCGAGAGCAATGAGTGTTAACCTTATCAATATGGTAAAGATGGGCCAAGAGCAATGAGTGTTACCTTATTATGGTAAAGATGGGCCAAGAGCAATGAGTGTTAACCTTATCATATAGGGTAAAGAGGGGCCGAGAGCAATGTGTTAACCTATCATATATGGTAAAGATGGGCCAGAGCAAAGGTGTTAACCTTATCATATATGGTAAAGATGGGCCATGAGCAATGAGTGTAACTATCATATAGGGTAAAGATGGGCCGAGAGCAGTGAGTGTTAACTCTATCAATATGGTAAAGATGGGCCAGAGCAATGAGTGTTAACCTTATCATATATGGTAAAGATGGGCTGAGAGCAATGTGTTAACCTTATCATATATGGTAAAGATGGGCCAAGAGCAATGCCAGCATGAGGGACAGCCAGCTCTGACTGAAAGTGGCCAGGACAAGAACAGAAAAGCAAAGGCCGAATTTCAGACAGTGGGGCTACAGGGAAACCCTGTCTCAAAAAGACCAAAAGGCTTGGCTTCCCCCTGGCAGCTGATGGGGGAACCATAGTAGGCAAGGGCCAGAATGGGGGGAAATCACCTTAACTGCCACACTGGAAAGGCATCATGGCCTGCTTCAGAAAGGAGCCAAGAATGACAGGACGAAAGCCATGGACCAAACTTTAAGCAAGGTTCCCTCACTGTGTAACTCTAGTCAAGCCTTTCCGTCTTGGCTTTTCCCCAGCTAAAACTGAGAGGAGGGATGTGAAACACTGCCTTCATGGTAGGAGTTGCTGGCAGGATTAAACTACACGTAATGGCACTGGAGCCATGCCACTAGCAGGTTGGAGCTAATTAAGGTTCTCCTTTTTTTAAATTTTTTTTTTTATTAATTTATTATTCTGTATGTGTATGAATGTACTGTCTGCATGTAGGTCTGTGCACCCGTGTCTGCAACGCCGCGGAGTTCAGAAAGGGTCTCGGATTCCCTGGAACTGGAGTTCTCCTGGAAATTGGAGCTTCAACGGTTCTCAGCCGCCATGTGGGGTGCTGGGAATCGAACCCGGGTCCTCTGTAAGAGCGGTCGGCGCTCTTAACCGCTAGGCCATCCCTCCAGCCCCAGGTTTCTTTCTTTAAAAAAAATATGTTGGGTGTGGTGGTGCACACCTTTAATCCCGGCACTAGGGAGGCAGAGGCAGGTGGATCTCTGAGTTCAAGGCCAGCCTGGTCTATATAGCAAGCTCCAGGCCAGCTGGGACTAAAGGGAGACCCTGTCTCAAAAAGACTCCCCCCCCCAAATTTATTATTTTATGTGTATGAAATGTAGTGCCTGCATATATAAGTGCACCCATGTCATGCAATGCCCACGGAGGTAAAAGGACATGGGAGTCACTGGAACTGGAGTTAAAGATGGTGGTTAGCTGCTATATGGGTGCTGGGAATTGAATCCTGATCCTTGGCAAGAACAGCCAGTGCTCTTAACTACTGAGCCCTCTCTCTAGCACCTAGATTCTTTTTAAATTTAATTTATTTTGGGGGCTGGAGAGATGGCCTAGCGGTTAAGAGCGCCGACTGCTCTTGCAGAGGACCCGGTTCGATCCCCAGCACCCACATGGCGGCCGAGAACCGTCTGTAACTCCAATTTCAGGAGAACCCAGTTCCGGGGAATCGACACCCCTTCTTCTGACCTCCAAGGCATTGCACAACATGGGTGCACAAACCTGCATGCAGACAGTGCATTCATACACATACAGAAATAAAAAAAAAATATATTTTTTTTAATTTATTTTCATTTCATGTGTATGACTGTAAGTGCACCCATGTTGTGTAATTCCTGAGGAGGTCAGAGAGAGCACTGAATTCCCCTGGAACTGGAGTTTCGGACAGTTATTACCCAACATGTGGCTGTTGGAAATAGAACCTGAGTCCCCTGCAAGAGCAGCCAGTGCTCCTAACCACTGAGCCATCTCTCCAGCCCTTAAAGAGACAGACTCATGTACCTCATGTTGGCTCTGAACTCACTATATAGCCATGGATGACCCTGAATTTCTGATTCTCCTGCATCCACCTGCAGAAGGCAGAGATTACAGGCATGGGCTACTACATAGGTATTATGCTCCAGGGGGATCAAACCCAGGACCTCATGCATAGTTAAGCAAGCACTCTACCAACTGAGCTATATTCTCAGTGTGCAGCCCAAGCTGCCTTTGATCTCACTATGAAGCCCAAGGGGGCCATCATGGGCTGTTCTGCCTCGGCCCATAGACCACTCTTTGATAACAGGGAACATGCTTTGCCCTGTACTTTCATAGTAATTTGTTCAGAAAGCTGTCCTACCTATCCCGTAGTATTTACACATCTGTCTCCTTTACGATATATATTCTTTTTTTTAAGTTTTTTTAAATTTTTAATTAATTTATTTATTTTTTCTGTATGTGGGTGAATGGTACTGTCTGCAGGCAAGTTTGTGCACCCATGTCGTGCAATGCCGCGGAGGTCATAAAAGGGTCTCGGATCCCCTGGAACTGGAGTTCTCCTGGAATTGGGTTTAGATCAGACGGTTCTCAGCCGCCATGTGGGTGCTGGGGATCGAACCCCGGGTCCCTGTAAGAGCGGTCGGCGCTCTTAACCGCCAGCCACTCTCCAGCCCCGATATATATTCTTTTATCCACTTGTGTCCCTGATCCTGACCCTACGTGCTTGGCTTGTGGACTCAATACACGTTTGTTGGATGAGTGAGTGAACGAATGAACGAATTAGGCTGGCTGGCTGAAGGAACGCGTGAACAGGGTGGAGAAAAGGAAGCAGCCAGCGGTCGCCGAGGTCCGCCGCGACTCCGGCCGGGCTCCTCTCGCAACTCAGGGGTACTCCCGGCCGCAGCTCCGCGCCGTCCACGTGTGGGCCAGGCCGGCCTCTGTCAGCCGAGCCGCGGTCCCTATAACGTCTCCGCCGTCCAGCCCCGGGGACCCTACCCCTTTCTCACCTGGTCTCCAGGTAGACGTTGGGCGGCTGCCAGGAGTCGGGGGGAATCGCCGCCATTCTGAGCGGGAGAAATCTTCTGTTAGCAGTCACTACTTCCGGCGCCCCAGCCCTGGGGACCCGCCCCTGCTGTGCGCACTTCCGGTTCCCGCCTTGCAGCGGACAAGGTGGACTGTACAGAGAGCAGAGACCAGGGCGAAGAAGGACCCTTCTTTGAAGCCTCGGATGTGGGGTGCAAGGCTAAAGCTCTAGTGCAAAGGGCCAGACGAGTGCACGATCCGGCAGAGGCCGTTCGCGCCATTCTCCGCTAATGGGGTTGGTTGGTTTAGGCACGGAAGGCGGGAACAAGCACCGACTCTTCACTCTGATTGGAGCCAGGTCCAAGCATGGACTTGGAAAAGTTATTCGGTCCCTTAGTTTGGGTAGGAACAGAAGAACAGAGTCGCGAGGTGTAGGGAACGAGCTGCATTTCGCGCCCAGGTTTGAACTTTAATGTACTCCACAAGGAGATTCTGTAGATAATAGTATTCCCATTTTTCAAAAGTGAAAACAGTAAACGCCATAGGGCATATCCAAGCTTCCAGATTCCAAAGGGGACAGAAAAGAGAAAGAGAAAGGAAAAAGGAGGATGCAGACTGATCCAGAGATCAGTACAAAAGGCAGGGCTTAAAATGACTGGGTAGGTCGGCACTCCAAAGTTGTTAAGAAGCTTTGCTCAAGGTGACTGAAGAAACACAGAAAAGGAGTTGAGAGGTTTAGAGGGACAAGAAGAAAGATGTTATCGGGCTGAGGATGTGGCCTAGTGCTTAACAGGCACAGAGCCTTGAGTTCCATCGGCAACACTGCCAAAAGAAACCTAGCCTGGTGGTGAATGCCTTTAATCCCAGGGAGGCGGGGGCAGAAGGCTTTCTGGGAGTTCAAGACTGACCCTGGTCTACTTTTGAGTTCTAGGCCAGCCCAGGGCTACATAGTGAAACCCTGTCTCAAAAAATAATATAAAATAAAAAAACCAGACTGCTGAGATGGCAGGTAACGGTTAAGAGCACTAGCTATTTTTGCCCAGGACCGGGTTTTGGTTCCCAGCACCCACATGTTGGTGACAACACATCCATAACTCCAGTCAAGAATATGATGTGATACTGGTGCATTTATGTACATGCAAGCAAAAAGACTCATACACAGATAAGAATAAATAAAGCCAGGCAAGCGATGCACCCCTTTAATCTCAACACTCAGGAGGCAGAGGCAAGTGGATCTCTGTGAGTTCAAGGGCCAGCCTGGTCTCACATAGCGAGTTCCAGGCCACCTGGGGCTACAGGGAGACACCTTTGGGCCTCCATGGGCATTACATGACACAGGTGCACTAACATACAGGCAGACTAGAACATTCATGCACATAAAAATTTTTATTGTAAATGTCATGCATACCACTTAATGACTAAATGAGTGCCTACTATGTGCCAAATAATCGGCTAAGCACTTTTTTGTATAGGCTTAACCTTCAAAACTCCACAAGGTAGATCTTACCCTTTTTTTTTTTAACTTTAGAAAAGAAAGCCTGTATTATAGAGATTACCTTGCCACAGCTAGCATGCATGTGCTCTTAATAACCATTCAAACTAACTGTCCTTAATTGTTAAGCCAAAACAAGGGTGTACAAGCTAGTGAAAATAATGTGGACAGGAGATTCTTGAGAATTTGCACCTCCTCCCTTCATGCCCTCCCTGCACCCTAGGCTCAGGTTTTACTGAATAAATAATGGACTAAAAATACATTTTAGGCTGGGCGTGGTGGTGCACACCTTTAATCCTAGCACTTAGGAGGCAGAGGCAGGCAGATCTTTGTAGTTAAGCCCAGCCGGTCAACAAGCGAGTTCCAGACGCTGGGGCTACAGGGAGACCCTGGTCTCAAAAAGGATCAAAAAAAAAAAAAAAGAAACAAAAAAACCCCACTCTGACCAGTACCAACTTGGGGAGGGAAGAATTTGGCATACAGCACAGCGCATCATCAAGGGAAGCCAAGGCAGGAACTCGGGGCAGGAACCTGGAGGCAGGAGATGAAGCACAGGCCATGAAAGCAAGCCAGTGAGTGGCGTTCCTCCGTGGGCTGTGCTTCAGCTCCTGCCTCCATGTTCCTGCCTTGAGATCCTGTCCTACCTTCCCTTGGTGATGAACTGTGACCTGATCAGGATTTTTAATCACAGCAATTGAAATCAAACTAGGTCATTTCCTAATCACTGAGCCTCTCTCCAACCCCTTCTCCCTTTTCCAGCTTTTCTTGCTGCTTGACAGCAGGGGCAGCAGTGGACAAGCAGGAGCTCCTTAATACCCTTACGAGGACAGGATTCTTCGTTCTGGGATTAAAGGCATGCGCTACCACACCGGACCCGCAGCTTTCTTGACAGTGGCCAGTGTTACAGCTTCTGAGCTTGGAACAGCCAAAACTCTTGGCCCTAAAGATCTGAGAGCTCCTTAGAATTCTCTTGGAATTCCGTAACCCCTCCCCCCCTTCCCTCTCCAACTTTTCTGTGGGTCCTGGGGATGGAAGCCCTTTACAGACTGAGCTATCTCTCCAGTACTGAGTTCAATTTTTTTGCTCTGTGGATATTACAATGGACTGAGAACCATTGTTTTTTATTTGTTTTTGACACAGGGTCTCACTATGCAGCCCTGGCTGTTCTGGAACTCACTATGTAGACCGGGCTGGCCTTGAACACATAGAGATCTGCCTATTGCTGCCTCCCAAGTGCTGGGATTAAAAGGCATGTGCTATCATGCCCAGGTTTTTTGTTTTTGTTTTTGAGTCTGGGTCTCACTGTGTAGCCCCAGCTGGCCTAGAACTTATTGTATATGCCAGGGGACCACGCTGACCACAAACTTAAAGTTGTGGGCTACCCAGCAGAACCACTGCTGAAAATCAAGTAACCCCATAGACATGGCTCTGCTTTTAGGGTCTCTGTTCTGTTCCTCTGGTCTGCCAGCATCACAGTGGCTTTCGAGCTACAGCATTAGGATTGAACTCAGCAGTATCTTGTTTGCAAGTCCCATGTAGAAAGCAGTTAAGAACTCAGGCAGAAGAACATCCAATGCCGGAATAAGGAATCTGGATTCAAAATGCTGACCTACCATTCCCTATGAGAGAAATCTCCAGCAAGCTAACCAGCTCAATAAACCTCCTGTTAACAAGGTTAAGTGTTATGGGTATGTTTCTTAGAATAGAGTTGTTGAAGATGTTTCATGAGTGCATAGTGCTTACCTCAGAGTCAGGACTCAATAAATACAAACGAATGGCCACTTGTGTATTTCAGTGATTTGTCTTTCTCTTAGATTAGGAGCTCCCAGTGGGAAAAGTTTGCTCTTTATTTATGGATTCCTCCCGCCCCTAAAGTAGTAAAAGACTCATACATACATGCCAGCAAAACACTCATACATATTAAATAAATATAATAAATAAAATATTTAAAATTTTTTATTTATGACTATTTCTATTTTACATGTATGAGAACAAGGTCTGTGTCATGCAAAGCTTGCAGAGGACAGAGGACGGTGTCAGATTCCCTGGAACTAGTTATGGATGGTTGTTATCCACCATTCGGGTGCTGGAAATCAAACTGGAGGACTCTGCGAGAAGCACCCAATGCTCTTAACCGCTGAGTGGTCTCTTCAGCCCCAACTATAAAACTTTTGTGTGATCGAGACAGACGGCTGAGAAGACACAGTATTATGAGGTGGACGCCAGGGGGCACAAGAACACAACTATTCCAGATATCGCGAGAATTTTCGAGTTGTTTTGGAGCACCAGCGGGGAAAGCGAAGCTGCCCTTTGTGTGCAGGCGCGGCGTGAGAATTGCTTCCGGGTCGCGCTCCCGGAAGCAGGAAGTGGCCGGCCCTTCCTCCTCGCCCGGCGGCCCCCGAGGCGGGAGGATCCCGAGGGGCCCGCATGTGAGTCACTGGGGCCCGAGGCTGGGAGGGGGGAGGCCTCTCGCCACAGCCTCGCGCCGCCCCTCCTCGCCGCTGCAGCCACCTTGTACCTCGGCGCCTGCTGACACTCTCCCCAGGCAGCGCCCTCTGGGCAGACCCCCTTCAGACATTTTTGCGAGGCTCCTCGGAAGAGAGGGAAAACCAGGTCGACCCTGGTGGGACTCGGCTCGTAGGGATCTTGGCCGCGTCCGGAAGTCTCGACCTCCCTTTGACAGATCCCTTATTATGTGCAGGATCCTGACGGTCCCTTCCAGAAAACGACTGTGTCTTGTTGGACCGGCCGGATTTAATGTGCTATTTTGCAATGGCCTGATAGTACCAGAGAATCACTTGCCTGTTGTCCTATCGCTTTTTTTTTTTTTAATCTGAGAGGGGCTCTCCCTTTAGGCCCAGCTGGCCTGGAGCTCGCTATGTTGACTAGGCTGGCCTTGAACTCAAGAGATCCGCCTTCCTCTGCCTCCTGAGTGCTGGGATTAAAGGCATGCGCCACCACGCCCGGCATTGTCTATCGCATTTTAAGACATTTAAAAAATATATTTTATTATTTTAGCGTATGAATGTATTGCTTACGTGTGCACCCGTGTCATGCAGTGCCCGCGGAGGTCGGAAGAGGGTTTTGTATCCCCTGGAACTGGAGTTAGGGAAGGGAAGGTTGGTTGTTAGTCTCCATTGTGGGTGCTGGAAATTGAACCCAGATCCTCTGCAAGAGCAGCCAGTGTTCTTTACCTCTACGCCATCTCTCCAGCTCCGCATTTTAAGACTTAACCTTGCAGGCCATGTGTCGTGAGTATGCTGTGTTAGGAACATGGATACCTTTGTCTTTCCATGATGTCAGGCTTTATTGACTACCAAATTCACAACCTGCATGGATTTTGTTGGCTGCGATTTGCCAGTAGTGGCCATTTCACTTGACAGTTGGCCTTTGTAAAAAATAAGTTATTTTATTCCTATGCTTATGACCGATATTAACTCTCAGATGACACATTACACATCAAACAGTAATTAAACCTCTATATATCGGTTACAGAGTGACTATGCAGAGGTTAAGGAGGCCACAGCAGAGTTCAAGTTAAGAGACAGACAGACAGATGGAAGGACTGTTGGCAGAGTAGGCCGTGTCAATAGTGGAGATGGAGCTGAGCTGGAACCCCTGGGATAGGAGATCTCTGCCTGTCCTACACACACACACATACACACAGTTAGATGACATGTCTGTGGGGGCTGTTCGAATCATAGTGTTAGATGTCTTTGTCTTGTTTTTTTTTATTTTTATTTTTTATTTATTTTGTATGTGTATGAATGTACTGTCTGCATGCAGGTCTGTGCACCCGTGTCGTGCAGTGCCGCGGAGGTCAGAAGAGGGTCTCGGATTCCCCTGGAACTGGAGTTCTCCTGGAACCGGAGTTTCAGACGGTTCTTACACGCCATGTGGGTGCTGGGGATCAAAGCCGGGTCCTCTGCAAGAGCGTAGGTGCTCCTACCCGCTAGGCTATCTCTCCAGCCCGCTGTCTTTGTCTTGTGAGCTGTGGTTTTGCACGTTTCCTCGGTCTAGTGTGTCTGATAAGTTCTTGGGCATGGTTTTTCTGAAATGATTTTAGTACACCCATGTGCTTGGATGGTCTCAGTCTATTTTGCTTATTCCTCAGTCTGCACCTAGTGAGTGGTGCTGGACAGGTCATACACAGTGAGATGCAGAGGCCGTACATCTTTTTTTTTGGTCTTTTTGAGACAGGGTCTTCCTTTACTCTCAGCTGGCCTATAACTCACCATGTAGACCAGGCTGGGCTTGAATTCCCAGAAATCTGCCTGCCTCTGGCTCTCAAGTGCTGGGATTAAAGGTGTGTGTCACCATGCCCTGAGGCCAAATGGGGTCACTCAGGGCAAAGAATGTAGTAACTTAGTGCCTGAGCTCCACACCACATTTTTTATGGTCTAAAAGCCTGAATAAGTAGCCTTGGTATTAAAGAATATTTCTTTTAATCTCTGATCACTTAATAGAGACTACTTTGTATTTTGAGCTTCTGATTTCTGGTTTGATCCCATTGTAGAATTTTCTACTGGTCTCTTAATACATCTGTTTAACTTGAAGTTGAGTTAGCACAATTTCTCTTTAAGAATGACGGGGAAAGGGCTGGGGAGTAGGTCAGTGGTAGAGCACTTGACTAGCATTCAAGAGGCCCTATGCCCTTTCCCCAGTACTGAAAGAAAGAAAAGATTACTTAAGTCAGTTATAATAATTGATGAATGCCTGTAATCCCAGCACTTGGGAAGTGGAAACTGGAAGATCGAGTTGAGATCAGGGGGCTGGACAGGTGGCTCAGCAGTTAAGAGCACTGCTTGTGTTTCAGAAGACCCAAGTTTGAATCCCAGTACACACATGGCATCTAACAACTGTCTGTTTCAGGAGAGCTGACACCCTCTTCTGACCTCTGAGGGCGTTGGATGACACAGGTGCACTTGTATACATGCAGGCAACACACCTATATGCATAAAATAAAAATAATAAACTTTAAAAAAAACTTCAAAGTCACCTTCAGCTTCATATAGTGAGTTTAAGGCCAGCCTGGATTACAAGAAACCTGTTATAGGCAGAGGCAGGCGGATCTTTGTGAGTTCAAAGCCAGCCTGGTCTACAGAGTGAATTCCAGGACAGCTGGTGCTACAAGGAGACCCTGTCTCGAAAAGACAAAAAAAAAAAAAAAAAAAAAAGAAATAAAGGCCCATCAAAAAAAGTACACACACACACACACACACAAAGTTCACCTTTGCTGCCTTAGTTTTGACTGAAAGTTCACATACCCCAACCTGCATACCAGAAAAGGACATTGCCTTGTCAGTCTTTTCCTGTCTTGAAACCTTTTTCATGACCTAGTTTGAGTCCCTGTTCTCCTTGCCCACTCTAACACAAAAAGAAGATACATGTGCTAGATTCCAAACCTGCCTCTCATCTAAGCCCTCATGTTAAAAAAGAAAAAAGAAGCAAAATGAATTAACTATTAGTTACAGCTTGGAAATAGAATAGTCACTTGTGTCCTGTCTATAAATTTTGTTCCCTGATCAGGTTTCATGTTTGAGTGAATTTCCATGTCCATTCTTAGTTCTTTGTGGTGTTATTTTCTCTGGTTATCTGCTTTCAAGAACTCATAGTTTAGTTTGGGAGGTAGACATGGAAGCAGGTCCCAAGGTTCAAAGGGCAAAATCTGGGTTAGGGCTAAGAGAGTTCATGTATGCACAGAACATAATGAAGATAGACTTTTTAGGAAGAGGAACTTGTATTTGATAGCACATCACTGTGAAAAAGCAGGACAGTGAAGGCGAGGAAGGGTGAGTGGACAGTGATGGAACTTGTGGGCAGTGACGTGGTCAAACAGTTTGGAGTTCATCTTATAACTATTATTTTGGGGATATGACTCAGCAATATATATTGAACAAATATATATCCTTGTATAATCGTCAGTTAGAATAGGTATAATTACGCACCCCACCTCCTTTTGAGACAGGATGTCATGGAACCTTGTAACCCAGGCCAGCCTCAGATTTGCTGTGTAGCTGAGGATGACCCTGAACCGATCCTCCTGATTCCGCTTCCAAGGTGCTAGGATTGCCGGTGTGCGCCCCATTTCTTGTTTAATATCCATTGTATAAATAAAAACTTGTAAGACTTAGGAAAGATATCAGTAAGTAGAAGAATCTAGGGTTTGCATCCAACTTTTCCCTCTAGTGTCTGTGTCCTTAGCTACCAGGGCTGCAGAAGAGGATAGGGAATTTGACCTGAACCATCGTGTTTCTGAAAAATAACTTAGGAACAAAATAGAGGCTAGACTTAGAAGAAGCAGGGCTGGAAATAGGGACATTGTCTTTGTGGTGGTCCATAGGAGAAATGTTTTATTTTTCATTATTTGGATTTTTTTCTTTTTTAATTTATTTTTTATGTGTATGAATGTACTGTCTGCATGTAGGTTTCTACACCTGTGTTGTGCAATGCCTCGGAGGTCAGAAGAGGGCGTCGGATTCCCCTGGAACTGGAGTTAAAGGCAGTTCTCAGCTGCCATATGGGTGCTGGGGATCAAACCTGGGTCCTCTGCAAGAGCAGTTAGCGCTCTTAACTGCTAGGCCATCTCTCCAGCCCTGTTTGGATTTTTGAAACAAGTTCTCATCCTGTAGCCCTGGCTGCTCACTGTATCACTCTTCCTGCACCTGCACCTGCCCATGCCCAGGTATTGGGATTGCAAGCACCTCACCTACTCCACCACAGCAGACTAAGGGTCCCTACCCTGAATAAGCCATTATTGTAGAACTAGAAGGTGACAGATATGAGAATTACACAGGAATTAGTGATAATTTCATTGGCAGAAACAAGGCAGAAAGCAACATTTTTAAATTTGGAAGAGTAGTATCTTCATTTAAAGAAGAAATACAGAGCCTACAAAGTTGTTCAGTAGGTAAAGGTGCCTGCCACCAAACCTGATTATCTGAGTTTGATCCCTGGAACCCACATGGTGGAAGAAAAAAAACAATACCCAGAGTTGTTCACTGGCCTCCATGTGTTCACACAAACAAAGTAAATAAGAAATTTAAAAATACTGTAGGAAGTGGCCGGGCATAGTGGCGCACGCCTTTAATTCTAGCACTTGGGAGGCAGAGGCAGGTGGATCTTTGTGAGTTCAAGGCCAGCCTGGTCTACAGAGTGAGTTCCAGGACAACAGGAGCTACAGGGAGACCTTGTCTCAAAAAAAACAGTAGGAAGAATGAGTTGGTAGGGAAAGGTAAGTTCAGTTTTGAATACATTCCATAACAGGAAGTTTGGGTCAGCATATTTGGTAGGTAAACAGTGGCTAGATCTTGAGCTCTGTAGAGAACTGCAAACTGAGAAAGAGATTTGGGAATCATTAATGGCTTGTGGTTAAAGCCTTGGTGAGAAGGAGGTCAAGGACAACTCTGGCAAGAGAGCAGGACCATTGAGCCCATGTTTGAGAACACCAAGAGAACGTGGAGCAGTGGCAGGTGTGCTGCACAGAGGTCAGAGACAGCAGTCGCTGGAGAATGTCCTTGGACTTGGCATTGGGAAAACCACTAGTGACCATAGCAAGAGAGGGCAGAAATATGACTCAGCAGGTTAAATCAAGGAATGGAGGCCTGAGAACCAAGACAGTAATGAGGTTCATTTGCCACACCCTGGTGTGGCTCTGATGGGAACGGAGGGAGAGATCAAAATTTACAAATCCAGAGGGGAAGAATGTTATTATTTTTTATTTTATTTTATTTTATTTTTTTTTTGGTCTTTTTGAGACAGGGTCTCCCTGTAGTCCCAGCTGTCCTGGAACTCACTCTGTAGACCAGGCTGGCCTTGAACTCACAAAGATCCACCTGCCTCTGCCTCCCAAGTGCTAGGATTAAAGGCGTGCATCTCCACGGCCCGCTTACAACTAACTTTCAAATGATTCTGATAAACACAGATGTTGACATAATAATGAGTCTACGTAAAAGATCTATATCTGGGGGCTGGAGAGATAGCCTAGCAGTTAAGATTGCCGACCGCTCTTGCAGAGGACCCGGGTTCGATCCCCAGCACCCACATGGCGGCCGAGAACCGTCTGAAACTCCAATTCCAGGAGAACTCCAGTTCCAGGGGAATCCGACACCCTCTTCTGACCTCCGCGGCATTGCATGACACGGGTGCACATTGCATGCAGACAGTACATTCATACACATACAGAAAAAAAAAAAGATCTATAGCTGTTCATTATGTACTTTCTGTGTTCTAGAAGTCAGAAATTTCTCAAAACAAAAAGTCTGGAGAACAATGTAGAATTGAAGGTGCATCCATTTGATGGCTATTTTCTCTCTGAATTAGAAGAGACATCAGAGATGTATAGATCAAAATGAAAGAATGGAGAAATAGTAAAAGTCTCGCCATTGTCAATTTTTTTTGTAATGTCAGGAGTGTTTTGTTGAGGTCCAGCTGACATACAGAAAGCTATATATACTTAAACAACCATCCTTAACTCCAATTCCAGGGGATCCAACACTCTTCGTCTCCATGGCACTGCACATACATATTAGGTGCACTTACATACATGTACACAAAATGCTTATATACATAACATAAAAAATAAAACAAGAAACAAAAAAACCAGGCCAGGCATGGTGGCATATGCCTTTAATTCCAGCACTCAGAGGCCACAAGCAAGCAGATCTCTTCAAGTCAAAGGCCAGCCTGGTCTATATAGTGAGTTCTAGGCCAGCCAGTGCTACATAGTGAGGCCCTCTTTTTTATTTTTATTTTTTTTATTTTTTTTTTATTATATTTATTTCTGTATGTGTATGAATGTACTGTCTGCATGCAGGTTTGTGCACCCATGTCGTGCAATGCCGTGGAGGTCAGAAGAGGGTGTCAGATTCCCTTGGAACTGGAGTTCTCCTGGAATTGGAGTTTCAGACGGTTCTCGGCCGCCATGTGGGTGCTGGGGATCGAACCCGGGTCCTCTGCAAGACCGGTCGGCGTTCTTAACCACTAGGCCATCTCTCCAGCCCGAGGCCCTCTTTTTTAAAAAGGGCCCTGGAGAGATGGCTTAGTGTTCAAGAACAAATATTACTCTTGCAGAGGACCTGACCCTGGGAACCAAACTGCCTCTAGCTCTAACTTCAGGACCTGACACTCTCTTCTGGTCTAGCTTTAGCTTCAGGACCCAACACCCTCTTCTGGTCTCCAAGGCCACCTGCACTCAGGTGCACATACCCACACATAGATACTCACACGTACACATAATTAAAAGAAGTTTTTAAGTCTTCATCCTTAGCTGGGCAGGTACTGTACACCATTAATCCCAACACCCAGGAGGTGGGGGCAGGGACAGGGACAGGGACAGGGACGGGGCAGGCTGATCTGTGTGAGATTGAGACCAGCCTGGTCTATACTACATGTTCCAGGCCAGGTGAGGCTACAGGGAGACCCTGTTATCTGCCCCCCCCAAAAAAATTACAAAATGATAAAAAGTCTTTAGCCTTCAGCAAATGGTCCCCGAGAACACTGCTCTCAAGTAGCATCTTTTTAAGGGAGCATTCCTTTATTATTTTTGTTTTGCAATGTCAAGGATTAAATTGAGAGTTTAGCTTTACCACTGACCCCTAGCTCTGGGGTATCCCTTTTATCAGCAGGGAAGAGGCTTGAAAGCTTCCATTTGCCCCCATTCCCAGAGCTTGTGGTAACTCAGAACAGTAGTCTCCCATGTCAATGGCTTTACTTACCTGCAGTCTGAAACTATTCATTGGAAAATTGCAGAAATCAACTGTGCATACATTTTAAATTGTGTGCCGTTCTGAGTAGCATGCTGAACTCTCACATTGACCTGCCGGGACATGAATCTTCCCTTGTTCTGTGTCTTCATGGATGTACACCTGCCACCTACCTGTTAGTGACTTAGTAATGTCTTGTCAAAAGTGTTCAAGTAACCTTACTGATGCTGTGTTAATGATACCTTCACCTTTCACCTCACATAACCCATCATGTAAGCATCACATAAGAAGGGTAAGCACAGGGGCTGGAGAGATGGCCTAGCGGTTAAGAGTGCCGACTGCTCTTGCAGAGGACCCAGGTTCAATCCCCAGCACCCACATGGCGGCTGAGAACCGTCTTTAACTCCAGTTCCAGGGGAATCCGACACCCTCTTCTGACCTCTGCGGCATTGCATGACACGGGTGCACAAACCTGCATGCAGACAGTACATTCATACACATATAAAATAATTAAAAATTTAAAAAAATTTTTAAAAAGGGTAAGTACAATACAAGATAGTCTGAGATTACATTCATACAACTTATTATTAGGGTGTATTATTGTTCTATTTCATTATTAGTTATTGCTGTTGTAATGTGCTTAATTTGTAAATTAAACTTACAAGGAAGCATGGGAAAAAAATCTGGTGTATCTGTAAGAGTTGAGTTACTGTGGTTTCAGGCTTCCATGGGGGTCTTGAAACTTCTACCCCATATCTAAAGGGGGACTACTGCATGTGAAGGGTGGGACATGCTACCTTGGTTGCGTAACTCCCCTGGTGATCCTGCTTGTCCCTTTGCAGGTTTAAACTACTGTTAGAGTCCAGCTTCTTCTGACCTTCCCTCTGTAGCAAGGCTTCTTTCTGCCAGAGCTGGACCTTCTTTCTGGAGGTAAATGTGTTGTCATCAAGTCTCCTGATTTCACTGGGTCTTCCGTGCTCACTGCCTAGCCATGGCTTTGTGTGCGATTTTTTTTTAATTATTTTTATTTCATGTGTATGAGTTTACTACCTGCATGAGTTTAAGTGCACCCGTGTTGTGCAGGGCCAGAGGAGGTCAAAAGAGGGCGTCAGATCCCTGGAACTGGAGTTACAGACAGTTGTTTGCTGCTGTGTGGGTGCGGAGAATCCAACCTGGGTTTTCTGCAAGAGCAGACAGTGCTCTTAACCCTTGAGCCATCTCTCCAGCCCGTGTTTGATGTTTCTAAAGCTACAGGATTTTCTGTTATTAACATTATGTCATTATGTACAAGTAGTAAAATGCTTCTATAAAGTAATTTTAAAAGTTTAGCTGGGCGTGGTAGCACACACCTTTGATCGTAGCACTTGGGAGGCAGAGGCAGGCGGATCTTTGTGAGTTCAAGGCCAGCGTGGTCTATAGAGTGAGTTCCAGGACAGCTGGGGCTACAGGGAGAAGCCTGTCTCGAAAAGACCAAAAAAAAAGTTTCTAAACAGGAAAATGCTCTCTTTGGAATTCCTGGTTACATAAAATATCATATATCATCATTTTATATTCTCTCTCTCTCTCTTTCTTTCTCTCTCTCTCTCTCTCTCTCTCTCTGTTTCTGTTTGTGTCTGTGTTTGTGTTTGTGTTTGTGTTTGTGTTTGTGTTTGTGTTTGTGTTGGATATTGAGCCCAGAGTGTCTTTCCCCAAGTCCTCCCTATTTTCTGCAGGAATTACTGCAGTGCCCTGGCCACCTTCTTCGCCTCACTCAGTGCTTCTGTACGCAGTGATGTTCATAAGAGTGGCTGTAGGACTTCTGTGATTACAAAACCAAGATCATCTTTCCCTGACTTACTGTTAATTGGAAATGCTACATCTTTTTTCTTTCTTTTTTCCTTAAAGACAGGCTCTTACGTATTTCAGGCTGGCCTTGAATTTCTGACCCTCCTGCCTGCACCTCCGAAATACTGTTTTATGTAGTGTTAGGGATGGAACCCAGGGCTTTGTGTGTGTATGCTAAGCAAGGACTCTTCCAACTTAAGTACATCCTTACTCCATCCCCAAGGTGCTGGGACTGACTGTAAGGCCTCTGCCGCCTCTTCATTAGAATGGCTCTTAATGCCTTACACTCCCTTGGCTGATCAAGAAGGGCACTGTGAAAAGAGTGGGAGGTCCGAATGAAGCTCAGACAGCTGACTGGGTGGGGCCTCATTTCCTCACCTAGAAATTAAGACATCGAACTGGATGGTTTCAAATGATTACTGTATTGCATCGTATATAATAACAAGTAGTTGTAAATAGTGTATAGCTGGTAAGCACGTGCAGTGTCCTGGTCAGAATCCCTCTCTATTGTGGTAAAAGACTGACCAAGAGCAACTTGGGAAGGAAAGGTTTCTTGGTTTTCATCCTTCAACTCCCAAATTATAATCTATCATCGAGGGAAGTCAAGGCAGGAACTCAAGACAGCAGCCTGGAGGCAGGATCTGAAGCAGACTTAGACAGGGGCGGGGCGGGGGTGTGTGTATGGATGGGGGGGATGGGACGGGATGACGACGACTACGACGAAGACGACGACGACTACGACGAAGACGATGACGACACACACACACACACACACACACTCTCTCTGTAGCCCCAGCTGTCCTGGAACTCACTCTGTAGACCAGGCTGGCCTTGAACCTCACTCTGTAGACCAGGCTGGCCTTGAACTCACAGAGATCCGCCTGCCTCTGCCTCCCAAGTGCTAGGATTAAAGGCGTGCGCCACCACGCCCGGCTTACTGGCGTGCTTCCCTTAGCTTGTGCTCAGCCATCTTTCTTACCCAGCCAGGTCCACCTGCCTAAAGACGGTGCTGCTCAGAGAGCCGGGCCCTCCCACATCAATTAGCAATTAAGAAAATGGCTCACAGGCTTGGCTACAAGCTAATCTAATGAAAATATTCCTCAAATGAGGTTTCCTCTGCCCAGTTGACTCTAGTATGCTCCCCCCCCTCTTCCCCCCACCCTGATACCTATTTATGCAGTACTGGATGCTAAGTAATTACTCCGCCAACTGAACTACAATTCCCAGCCCTGTAGATGGATTTCTATAAGAATTCTTTTAGAATCCCCAAGCAATTTGTCCTTATCTTTGTCACTAAGTCTTTGCAAATACTTCTTTTTTTTTTTTTTTTTTTTTTTTGTCTTTTTGAGACAGGATCTCCCAGTTCCAGCTGTCCTGGAACTCACTCTGTAGACCAGGCTGTAGACAAAGGTCTGCCTGCCTCTGCCTCCCAAGTGCTAGGATTAAAGGCATGTGCCACCACGCCCAGCTGCAAATACTTTTTTTTAATTTTATTTATTTATTTTATGTGTATGAATGTACTGTCTGCATGCAGGTCTGTGCACCCATGTCGTGCAATGCCGCGGAGACATTGACCCTTAGTAAGGGTGTCCTGTTTTCACAGAACTTAGAGTCTAGTGGTTGGGCAATAGGAGAGATGGAACATGGTTATAAAGTGAGAAGTGCCACAGTAGGGATAAGTCCAATTCCATAAGTTACATTCAAATATATGTGGGGCTGGAGGGATGGCTCAGCAGTTAAGAGCACTGGCTCCTCTTGCAGAGTACCCAGGTTCAGGTCCCAGCTTCTGCATGGAACTGTCCATCACTCCAGTTACAGGGAATGTGACATACATAGGTGGTACACTTACATAAATGCAGGCAAATGAAAATATTCATGAAATCAAAACATGAAATCAAATGAAATCACATGAAATCAAAATAGCTGGTCATGGTGGCACATGACTTTAATCCCAGCAGAGAGGCAGGGGGATCTCTGTGAGTTCAAGGCCTTCCTGATCTACATAGTGAATTCCCTGGTCAGCTGGGACTACAGGGAGACCCTGTCTCAAAAAAACCAAACAAATTAAAAAAAACCGTGACATTCAACAAATCTTTTAAAGGCCAGGCATGGTGGTACACACCTTAAATCCCAACACTCCAGATGCAGAGGCAGGTGAATCTTTGAGTTCAATGTTAGCTTAGTGTATGTGGCAAGTTTCAGGCCAGCCAAGGCTATATGCAAGACCCTGTCTCAAAACAGCAACAACAGAAATTTAAAAAATATTTGTAGCCTCATTGACACTTTAGATTAGAACATGTTTGTCGCTCTAGAAAGAAGCCCCACCTATCAGCAGTCATTCTCCGGTATCCATTCTTCCTGTAGGCAAATGTTAATCTGTTTTATATCTTAGATTTCCCCTTATTTGTTTTCATCTTTGAAATTGTCTTCTTCGTGATTGTCTTCTTCACTCACCAGTGTTTTCAGGGCTCATCCATGACATAGCATGCATAGTACTCCATCACTCTCTGGTGCATAATAATCTTCTCTGAAGTGACTCTGTCACATTTTGTTTCTGTGTTCATTAGTTCAGACAGTAGGATTGCTTCTATTTTAGGGCTATTATGAATAATGCTGCTTTACATTTGTGTTTTTGTGTGGACATGTGTTTCATGCTCTTCAGGTACATACCCCGGAGTAGAATTGCTCTGTGACATCTATTAACTCATTGTATGATTTCTTGAAATTTTGAAATATTTTCCACAGGCTATACCATTATACATTTCTTTTTTTTAATTTTATTTATTTTTGAGACAGGGTCTCCCTATAGCCCCAGCTGTCCTGAACTCACTCTGTAGACCAGGCTGCCCTTGAACTCACAGAGATCCGCTTGCTTCTGCCTTCTGAGCACTGGGATTAAAGGTGTGCACCACCACGCCCAACTTAAAGAAGGTTCTTAGCCTCCATGTGGGTGCTGGGAATCAAACCCAGGTCCTCTTCAAGAGCAGTCAGTGCTCTTAACCGCTGAGCCATCTCTCCAGCCCTCACCATTGTACATTTCTGGAAGTGTACTGTGTTGGGCTTTTTTTTTTTTTCTTTTAATGTTGAACTTCTCATTTTACATACTGCCTTTCTCAAAATGGTTCTAACTTCAAAAGCACTGGGATAGTCCGCATTGTGTTGTGTTGTGTTTTGTTTTATTTTGAGACAGTGTTTCATTATGTAGCCTTGGCTGGCCTGGAACTCACTGAGCTCCTCCTGCCTTTGCCTCCCAAGTGCTGGAATTAAAGGTGTATGCCACCACACTGGGCAGTTTGAAACAGGGTTTCACTGTATAGCCCAGGCTAGTCTGGAACATATGCTGTTAACCGAGGTTTGGCCTCAAACCTTGAATCTCTTCTTGCTTCTCTCTGCCTCAGCCCTCTGGATAATCCTGCTAAGATAATGGGCATGTGCTACCACACCCAGCACATGTAGAAGATGCTGCGGATTGTAAGGGAGAAGACGACAGTCCTATGGCTTGGACAGATGAAAAGAGGCCTGAAATGTCATAGCCCAGCATACACGTCTTAGAACAGTTCACCTCCTACAACTTACTACTTACTTCTATTCAAAGTGCTTTTCTAAAAGATAATGTGGGAGGCTGGAGAGATGGCCCAGCAGTTAAGAATACTGGCTGCCCTTGCAGAGGACGCAGATTCAATTCCCAGCACTGCTTGGCAACTAACAACCACTTGTACCCAGTTCCAAGGATCCAAACTCCCTCTTCTGATTCACGTGCAATTGCACGATACATAGCACGTATAGTTGCAGGCAAAAACATTCATGCTATAAATATAAAAAATTAAAAAGAGGGGCTGGAAAGATGGCCTTAGTTGGTATTAAGAGCGCTGACTGCTCTTCAGAGGACCCGGGTTCAATCCCCAGCACCCACATGGCGGCTGAGTACCGTCTGTTAACTCCAATTCCAGGAGAACTCCAGTTCCAGGTGGAATCCGATGCCCTCTTCTGACCTCCGGCGGCATTAGTCTAACGTAATCATGGGTGCCCAACCTCCGTGCATTGCACGACATGGGTGCACAGACACATAGCAGACAAGACATTCATACACATAAATAAATAATAAATAAATAAATAAAAGTTAAAAAATTAAAAAGAATGATAGCAATTTTAAAAAAGAGAAAAGACAGTAGGAACTTTCATTTCAAGCTAAAATAAAAGGAAATTTAAGATAAAAGCAAATTCTATTTCAGAATATGGATCTCTGGGTGGGTGTATTAGGAGTTTTGCTTACATATGTGAGCCCTGGTCCAATCCCACTCAGCATTGTACAACCACCCCCGCCCTCCACACACACCCGATGGTGCACTGTATAACTGGCTATCTCAGTGTATCAAGAGAATGAAGTTGGGTTCTTCTTTATATCACACAAGGGTAAATTCAAAGTGAGTCCAAATGATCTAGATTTTTTTTTAATTTTATTTATTTATTAGATGTAATGAAATGTACGTCTGCATTCTAGTTGTGCACTGTGGGTCGTGCAATGCCGAGAGGTCAGGAAGAGGGTCGTGGATTCCCCTGGTCTGTGAGTTAAAACATGTTCAGTCACCCTCATGTGGTGCTGTCGGATCGAAACCTGGTCCTCTGGAAGAGCACAGTCCGGCTCGTTAACTGCTAGGCCTATTTCCAGGCCCAAGATCGAGATTTTTATAAGCTGAATTATAAACTTAATGAAGAATTATAACATAAACCTCTTATGTGTAATCGAATCATGGCATCTGCGTTTTGCTTTTTTTTTTTTTGAGACAGAGTCTCCCGTTAGCTCCTCTTGCTGGCCTGGATACTTGCTCTGTTTACCAGACACCCTTAACTCATAGAAATCTGCCTGCCTCTGCCCCAAGTGCTAGGATTTAAAGTGTGTATTCTAAACACTGGAGCACAAAATTTTTTGTTTTTTAAGTATGAACACCAAAATGCACTAGCAGCTAAAAGAAGAAGATTGTACCCAACAATAAATTTACAAAAAAAAAACTTGTATCTGTAAGTGATGCCATTCAAGAAAGTGAAATGGTTGGATACTGGAGAGGGCTTAGTAATGAATGGTTAAGGTGTCTATGTGCTCTGCACTAGTACACCAAGTTTTGTGCCCAGTCCCCACAGACTCACCTGTAACGCTACGACAGGGGATCTATCGACAGACTAGATCAATAGAACACACACACACACTTCATAAAAAAAAAAAAATCCTCTTTCATAAAAGAAAGTGAACCATTGCATGGTGGGCACAGCAATCTTTAATTCCCAGCACTTGGGAGGCAGAGGCAGGCAGATCTCTATGAGTTCAAGTGCCATAGCAGCTGGTCACTAAGTAGAGTGTCCACGGACAGCCAGAGCTACATGGAGACCCTGTCTCAAAAAAAAACCGAAAGAAAGAAAGCAAGACCGTGAACTGTGATCCCGCCCTCTTTCGCCATAGCCAGTCACTCGTCCCACTGTTGGGAGGGCAGACGCAGTCATGATCTCTGTTAGTTCAAGTCCAACCTGGGCTACCTATTGACACTCAACCACACCCCCCCTCCAGCCATAGGTCCTGTTTGTGTGCACACACGTTTAGGAATTCTGCTTTCCCGAAGTTCAGAATAGTTCTTTGCTATACATCATGGTTTTGAGCTCAATGAGACCCTGCTCAAAAAAAAAAAAAAAAAAGTAGGCCTGTGGTGTTCAGTCCCCAGTACTACCCACAAGGGAGATGATAACTACAGAATAGAAGTGCTAATAAAGACCTACTATCCAAAACAAAGTATTCTTATAAATCAGTAATAAAAAGACAACCCAATAAAAATACACAGGAACCATTCCTACAAAAAGGATATATAAGTAGCAAGGTGAGAAGGTGCTCACCATCATCAACCACCAGAGAAGTATAGATCAAAACCACAGTGAGACACATCTGCTGGAAGACCATGATCAAAAGTCACGTGTGGGTGAGGATACGGCAACAGGAACTCAGCATGACACTTGGTTCTATGCTTGTTGGTACAGCATTAGCACAGTGATTCTGATTTAAGTGAGTAGGCAAGTTTGAGCATCTAGATGATTCATCTAGGTGATTCTAGTGTGCAAGCTGACTTCAGACCTAGTGAGCTAAGTGTTTAGAGGCATAAAAAGGAGCCAACAGGAGGTGCTCTGTTGAGAGAAGAGCTATCCTGAGTGCTGACTATTGACAGTTCAGCCTCCCCTTCTCTGCCTGAGCCACTTGACTGTTGCCCTGCAAGCTGCAAGTGGCAGCATCTTCTTACTGAAGAAATACGAATGTACCATGTCAGTGCTTTTCTAGGTTAGAACCACTTTGATAGTGAAGGATGCAAATAACAGGCTCTGTGTATTTAAGGGAAAACAAACAAACAAAACAACCCTAAGCACTTCTGTTCCTTCCTTGAAAAGGAACTAATATGTAATTTTATTTTACAAATGATACAAAGAGAACTTGACATTGCCACTTTAGTTTTTAGTCTTTTTCTGTGGCTTTTGTGAAATAATTTGATTTCAAAATAACTATGAGAACACAAATAAAATTTAAAATTAGTATAGATCTTAATCTCTTAAGTGTATAAAACACGAATAAAACACCCTCTATTGTCTAAAGTTGTAGGTGTGGCTGCAGGCTGAGAGGCTACATGCTGTTGGTGTGAAGGGCTCCCATGCCACAGTGTCGTCTCACATCCTTGCTCTGGCCAGAAACAAAGTTTATCAGCGCCTTCCTCACAGTGAATCATATCTTCAGTGATCGGTTTCTATTCTGGGTTGCTACAGTATCCAAATGCTGTAGTTGATCAGCATCATTGCCTGTTTCCATTTATTTTTATTTTAGTAAATGACCAGTAGTAGAGCTAATATAGCTGGGCTCAGAAATCTCTGGATGCCACCAGTGCTTCAGAATCTGCTGGGGATTTACTGTGCTCCAGACCAGTGCTCCTCAGAGTGTTTGGGAGCCAGAGATGTCATATAAACAGTTACTAGATGACAGTTAACTGATTTGGGGTTTTTTTCTTTCCTTTTTCCCTGTTTTTTTTTTTAAATGATTTTTTAAAAATTTTTATTTATTTCCGTATGTGTATGAATGTACTTTCTGCATGCAAGTTTGTGCACCCGTGTCATGCAATGCCGCGGAGGTCAGAAGAGGGTGTCGGATTCCCCTGGAACTGGAGTTCTCCTGGAATTGGAGTTTCAGACGGTTCTCAGCCGCCATGTGGGTGCTGGGGATCGAAACAGGATCCTCTGTAAGAGCAGTCGGCGCTCTTAACCGCTAGGCCATCTCTCCAGCCCCTCCTTTTTCCCTGTTTTTAAACAGAAACTCATGTGCCTAGGCTGTCCCCTAACATACTTATGTAGCCAGGGTTGGCCTTGAACTTCCTGCCTCCACCTCCTGAGTAATCGGATTGCAAGTATGTGACACCACATCTGGCACAGTTAAATAACATTTTGAGACATATATAAGCTGGATATGGTAACAAAGGCCTGGCATTACAGCACTGAGGAAGCTGGCAGAAGGCTGCTTGAGGCCCAGAACACTACTACTGTGAGCAACACAGCAAGATCCAGTATCAAAATAGAAAACAAATAATAGTAATAATTATTTTTTTAATTTTTAAAAATTTTATGTGTATGAATGTACTGCCTGCATGTAGGTAGGTGTACCTGTGTTGTACAGCGCTGCAGAGGTCAGAAGAGGGTGTCGGATTCCCCTGGAACTGGAGTAAAAGATGGTTCTTAGCCACCATGTGGGTGCTGGGAATCGAACCCCGGTCCTCTGTAAGAGCAGTCGGTGCTCTTAACCACTGAGCCATCTCTCCAGCCCTAGTAATAATTATTTTTTTTTTGCCGGGCGTGGTGGCGCACGCCTTTAATCTTAGCACTTGGGAGGCAGAGGCAGGTGGATCTTTGTGAGTTCAAGGCCAGCCTGGTCTACAGAGTGAGTTCCAGGACAGCTGGGACTATAGGGAGACCCTGTCTTAAAAAGACCAAAAAGAAAAAAAAAATTATTTTTAAAAGTTGTATATATTGGGCCGGGCATGGTGGCACACACCTTTAATCCCAGCACTTGGGAGGCAGAGGCAGGCAGATCTTTGTGAGTTCAAGGCCAGCCTGGTCTACATAGAGAATTCCAGGACAGCTGGGGCTTCAGTGAGACTCTGTCTCAAAAAGATTAAAAAAAAAAGTTGTACATATTATAGCTTGGTATTGTCTTAACTGTATTAATAAAAGTGTTTGTTGTGGTTTGTGAGGAAAAATATAAAACTTGTTCTCTCAGAAGGTCCATAGACATTATTGAAGGAAGCAGCCTAGGAGGGGGTACTGTAGAGAATCCGCCAGTTTTCTCTTGTCTTCTTTATCAGGGATTTCGTTCTAGGAGACATGGATCTGGCCCCTAATGAGATCAGCATCTATGACAAACTCTCAGAGACTGTTGACTTGGTGAGACAGACAGGCCATCAGTGTGGAATGTCAGAGAAGGCAATAGAAAAGTTTATCAGACAGCTGCTGGAAAAGAATGAACCTCAGAGGGGACCACCCCAGTACCCGATCCTGATAGCCCTGTATAAGGTAAGAATCTTTTTTTCTATGTATAAATTAGCCTTTGCTGTTATTATTACATGTTTGATATTTGACTATGCTGTTAATTGGCATAAAAGAAAGCTGTGTGTTTATAATTAATCTGTAATTGTGTTTATTAATGGTGGACAAGCTTCTCATTATGTGATACAAGTTTTTTTTTTAATTTATTTATTTTGTATGTGTATGAATGTACTGTCTGCATGCATGTTTGTGCACCCGTGTGGTGCAATGCCACAGAGGTCAGAAGACAGTGTCAGAGTCCCCTGGAACTGGAATTAAAGACGGTTCTCGGCTGCCATGTGGGTGCTGGGGATCGAACCTGGGTCCTCTGCAAGAGCAGTCAGTGCTCTTAACCACTAGGCCATCTCTCCAGCCCCCTGTGATACAAGTTTTATGAGCCTTGTGATCCTCATCATTCTCAAACTTTAAATGCCTTCAAAAGTTAAAGTTGCTGGGTATGGTGGTGCATGCCTTTAATCCTAGCACTGGGAAAGCATCCAGGTGGATCTCTGTGAGTTCCAGGCCAGCCTGGTCTACATAGAGAGTCTAGTCAGCCAAAGCTAAATATTGAAACCCTGTCTTAAAATAAAATAAAAAAATGGAAGTAAATGATTATTTATGAAAATGAGTCAGTTCTTAGGAACACTGGAAAAAAGGCCCGTTTTCCCCTCAGCATTAAGAGTACTTCGTTGGGGCAATTATTAATCTCTTGTCTTTGTCTTTCCTTGTAGGTCTTTCTAACTCTGGGATTAATCTTGCTCACTGCCTACTTTGTGATTCAACCTTTTAGCCCATTAGCACCTGAACCGGTGCTTTCTGGAGCTCACACCTGGCGCTCACTCATCCATCACATTCGGCTCATGTCCTTGCCCATTACCAAGAAGTATATGCCAGAAAACAAAGGTGTTCCTTTGCAAGGATCCGAGGAAGCCAGACCCTTTCCAGGTAGGAGGATACATTTCCTACTTATGAGATAGACTATTCTCTGCTTTGCCTTGCCTCTTCCTTTCCTTTCCTTTTTCCTTTTTTCTTTCCTTTCCTTTTC
>VZQC01013219.1:1390138-1434216 GCA_009823505.1 Rhizomys pruinosus | reverse complement strand
CTTCAAGTTATCAGGTCTGCATGGCAAGCACTCACCAGCTGAGACACCTCACTAGCCTGTCCGAGGTTTTTTATTTAATGACTCTTGTTTGCCTATTATATTATAATATGCCTATTATAGAATAATATGCCCATTAATTTCAAGTAGCTTTATGTTTGTGTGTGTGTGTGTGTGTGTGAGTGTGTGTGTGTGTGTGTGTGTGTGTACGTACCTGTATATAACCCTGTTCTGAAACCTTTAGGATACAGGTTAACTTTCAGAAAATATCTCAAGGAAAAAACTTTATTTAGTTTAAGATAAGCTTTATATAGTCATAATGTTCTTTAGAACATGACCTTTTCAGTCATAAAAATAATCCCTTGGATTGTGTTTCCTTTGAAAGTTATTTGTGTATACTTGAGGAAGTTATGAAAAGGTTTCCAAAATTACATAAAAATCAGAGGAAGGGAACATTGTAAGATGAGAACTCAGTGTAATGAGTTTTGTTGGGGAGGATTTATGGTTATTTTATTTCTGAAACTGACTGGGAATATCATGTTTGCTTATTGGCATACAGCAGAATGTCAGTTTCCAATTCCATAGTAAATAATTTCATTTGAAAATGGATGTGCAACTTAAAAAAAATATTTTCTTTGACAAATTTCTGACATATACAAATTTGGATGTTTTACTGAAAACAAGTTTTTTGTTTGGTTGGTTTGGGGTTTTTTATCTTTTAAAATTTTTATTATTTTTTTTTTGTATTTTTTTGAAACAGGGTCTCCCTTTTAGTCCCAGCTGGCCTAGAACTTACTATGTAGACCAGGCTGGACTTGGACTCACAGAGATCTACCTGCCTCTTCCTTCCAAGTGCTGGGATTAAAGACATGTGCCACCATGCCCAGCTCTGAAAACAAGTTTTTACCTGCTGAGACATTTTTCCTATCTATCTATCTATCTATCTATCTATCTATCTATCTATCATCTATCTATAAATCAGCTCATATATTTACTCTTAAGTCCAGTTAGCCCTTTCTTTGTTGGGAGTATTTTTTTTTTTTTTTTTTTTGGTCTTTTCGAGACAGGGTCTCCCTGTAACCCCAGCTGTCCTGGAACTCATATTGTAGACCAGGCTGGCCTTGAACTCACAAAGATCCACCTGCCTCTGCCTCCCAAGTGCTAGGATTAAAGGCGTGTGCCACCACGCCCAGCTGGGAGTATCATTTTTATTTATTTATTTTTAAACACTCAGACTGCATTCTCTCCCTCTACTCTCTGGAAAGAGAGAAGAACGATCATCAATAGCAAGAGGCAGTTGCAGTAAAGCAACACCTAGACCGGCTTCACGCTCAGGAGAGAATGCTACATCTCTTCCTCGTGGTTTCTGGTACTCTACACAGTCAGAGAAACTTCTCTAGTAACATACTATAGAAATGATCCCTGAAAGTATAGTCTTGGGAGTATCATTCTTAAAATACCAACAGAGCCCCCCCCCCCAAAAAAAAAAGTTTCCACTCCTGTGAGGAAGATGCAGGGCATCTGGAGAAAGAGCCAGAGAATTTTTCAGCTGGGTGAGCCAGCTGCTTCCCCAGACACAGCCTGCCCCTCTCAGCCTCCCCAAAGGCAACCTCTGCTCTTTGGCCCAGGGGATGAATCACCAGGACCTGGTTGTGTGCACCTTCTCTCCTGTGTTGTGTAGGGACTCTCGGTGGACTTAAAGAAACAAGGCATAGTCAAGGGCAAAGATTACTTCCCTCTAAATCATGGTTCTAGGTTCTAAAATCTGAGACTCTTCAATGTCTTGTCAGGAATCCAGATTGTTTGGTCCACTTCCATTTAATGTTTGGCCTTACAATAATTGGATGGCAAATGGGTCCCTAGAGCTTAGGGTAGAGCACTGGGAGTGTGTGGTTTTCCTCTCTGTTGTTGGCCGTGCTGTAAGAGTGCAGTTTTTACTTGTAAATATGGATATAGATTCCCTGTGTTTTCCTCTTTGTACAGTCCTGGGAAATTATAGACATGTAAAACATAGAGCATTTTGCATAATATTTGAAAGGAGAGTTGAAGCAAATGATGGGGGTGTAGATAGAATTGGGTGTGACAGTGGGAAGTGAAACTACCTACGTCATTTTAAATGTCCTAGACCCAATCAACATCTGCATTCAATCTCATGATACTTAGAATAAATGCACAGATAGCAATGAGGAGAGTCCTCATAATGTATGCTGGTGCCAGGCTGTCAGCTAGTTCAGGTCATCTGGCTGTCCTTGTGCTGGGCCTTGGGAGTGACGGAAGGCCACTGAACCTGAGGGATAGAGCACAAGCATTTACTAAGGTTGAGGGTTTCCTCCTGACCAATGGGGTTCTTTTTCTAGCCTTCAACCTCGGTGGGCAATCCTGTCCTTGTATCTTCTTGCAGTGAATCATGTAAACAGTCTAGTCTGCAGCAGAAAATAAACCAACACTTGGTTTTATTTTGCTTTTTAATGGGCTCTTGCTTTGAACTCACTGTGTAATCCAGACTGCTCTTGAATTTGCAGTCTTCCTGCCTCAGCTTCCAGAGAACTGGCTAATAGAACTACATCACCAGCTCTAAGATGACCTTTAGTTCTCACATCCAAAGGGCTTTCCATACTGTGGCTCCTGAGTCTTCACATCCTGTGGAACATGTTCAGGTTTGATGCCTATTTTATACATGGAAACACTAAAGCACAGCAGAAGTTAGGCCACTTGCCCACACACCCAAGGCTCCTAAGTCTTGAAGTCAAGATTTAACCAAGATTTAGTCCTCCAAACTGGAGCGCTTAATCCATAATGTGCACAGTTTGTAGTCATACTGTGCACCTCAGGAACTTAGCTTTGCTTGATTTTGGAATTCTATACTTGCTTTCTGGTTACCAGATGCCCCTCAGGAAGTCCTGAGGAACTAAGATTCTTTCAGTTCAGTCATTCGGATGCTAAACATTCCATCAAGCTGTCAGAATGTTCCTGAACGAGTCTTTCCTGGCTTTCGGCTCAGCACATCCTGCATCCTGCACCATGTGAACAGTGTTTGAGTTAATACCTTCTCTTTACAACCCATGGTGCTCCTCTGCTCTTCTTCCCGACCTCATAGATCTTACATCCCCTGTACTCCGGCTGAGCATCTGCTTGGCTCCCATGGAGGAGTCATTGAATCTTAGGGTGATGAGGAACTTTAAAGTTAATCTGATGTACACCCTCGTTCTGCAAAGCCCCAGAAGCGATGAACAAAGGAACTTGTTCACCCAGTGCAGCGTGGTCAGCTACTGAGCCCTAGCTTCTTAACGCTGGGCTAGCATTCTGCCCTTTATGCCATACTTAACCACCTGCCATCTCTACCCTCAGCTAGACAAAGCTCCAGTATGGTTGGCTCAGTTGTTTCATTTACTTTGGGTGTTTTCTGGTCAATTTTTAATTGAAATACCCATGTATACTGCAGAGGCCTGGGCTAGCTCTCACAGACAGGAAGAAACTGTGCCTCTTCTGCACAAGTGGACCTTTGTATATACACATCATCAGAAGAAGGAGAAAGTGGACCCAGCAATGTCCAGGAGTTTTAGGAAATAGCAAGAGAACCAGTAAGGCTTAGGGGTCCAGGCCAAAGCCCAAATATGAGGTGCTTAGCTGTCAAGAAAACGCCCTTCTCCCCTTTGTGGTACTGAGGTTGTACACTTGGGTTAGCTCTCCTGCTGAGCTAGCACCATCCCCAGGCCTGCTTTACCCTTTTATTTGCAAAATGAGCTCAAGTCTGTGACAACAGCTCTGACAAGCATTTACTATTTATGGTGAACTTCCTAACAATCATATAAGGTAGTTGCCCCCCCCACCCCCCTTTTTTTTTTTTTGGTCTTTTCGAGACAGGGTCTGCCTGGAGCCCCAGCTGTCCTGGAACTCACTCTGTAGACCAGGCTGGCCTTGAACTCACAAAGATCCGCCTGCCTCTGCCTCCCAAGTGCTAGGATTAAAGGTGTGCGCCACCATGCCCGGCTGGTAGTTGCCCTGTTTATGTCCACTTCAAAATGGGGCAGCTGATGTGGTGGGAGATTGGCTAACTTACCTAAGTTGAAGACCAATGTTTACACAAGTGAGAATTCAGCAGGATAAGCGGGCTCTGTGTGATTTGGAGTAGTTGAAGTGTATTGGTCCCTGGAAACAACGTGAGTGGAGAAATGACTTCTTGGGCTCCTTTCATCTGTGTTTTGTGAGGAAATAGCTCTGGGCTTGCTGCCTCCCAGGCAGGGGAGCTGGAAAAGGCCACCTTCACCTTCAAGCCTTACCCTAGTCTCATGCTAGAAGTGGTGCTATGCAGCAGACTTGGCAAAGTAGCCCAATTAACATTAACTAATGAGCACATGCCCTGGGGGTCAGGGGCCTTTGCCATAGGCTCTGAAGGTTCTTCTGATCTGAGCACCTTGCAAGAGTAAGAAATCTGGTGTGGGAGATGGTAGTGAGTCCTTCATGAGGCTGTGTTCATTTCCTTATTGATCTGAGTTCCTATGAATCCATGCTCCTCAGTTGATGTTTCTCCCTGTGCCCAAATCTATCAGTAAAACTTCTAAAGCTGGAAGCCGGGCGTGGTGGCGCACGCCTTTAATCCTAGCACTTGGGAGGCAGAGGCAGGTGGATCTCTGTGAGTTCAAGGCCAGCCTGGTCTACAGAGCGAGCTCCGGGCCAGCTGGGACTAAAGGGAGACCCTGTCTCAAAAAGACAAAAAACAAAACAAACAAACAAATAACAACAACAAAAAACTTCTGAAGCTGGGTATGGTGGCACACACCTTTTTTTTTTTTTTGGTCGTTTCGAAACAGGGTCTCCCTGTAGCCCCAGCTGTCCTGGAACTCACTCTGTAGACCAGGCTGGCCTTGAACTCACAAAGATCCACCTGCCTCTCCAAGTGCTAGGATTAAAGACGTGTGTCACCATGCCCGGCGGTGGCACACACCTTTAATCCCAGCATGTGGGAGGCAGAGGCAGGTGGATTTCTGTGAGTTCAAAGCCAGCCTAGTTTACATAGTGAGTTCCAGAACAGCTGGTGCTACAGGGAGACCCTGTCTCACACACACACACACACATGCACGCGGGCAAACTAAACCTTCTGAAAAGTCAGGGGATCCCTATTTCTCTTTTTATTGAGAGCCTGGGGTGCCAGGTACTATTGTCAGCTAAGCATTGAGCACCACAGAGAACCTCACAAACCCATGCCCTTGCAGAGCTTGAGTTTGCTTTGTGCTTTTCTTTCTTCCCTTTGCTTTTTACTCAGATGGTAGGGGGTGGGGAGGGTTGTCCTAGAAAGAATTTTTTTTCCTTGCTTTCTGCCAGGTTAATAAAGTGTATGAAAGGGGCTTCCCGCCGAGAACTCCAGTGAGCCAGCCTGAGTTTGCTTTGTAAACAACTCCCAGGCACCAGGACGCCTCCTGAGAGGTGGGTCTTGGTCCACCCAGTGGCCACCCACTCTTCTGCAGAGTGCCCAGCTTGTGAGGGTGGGAGGTCATGATTTCTACACACTCATTTCAAGGCTGTGTTTGGTCTGAAAGACTGTTTTTTTGACATTTCAAACAGTGAAATGATCCAAACCATGGGGAGAACTTGGAATACACATCAACTTTATTGAGTACATTTTCATTCTAAGAAACCAAGTGTGAGAAGTCCTGATGAAGTCAGGGGGATGGATTTATTTCATCTTTATGCAAAAAAGCGGGGGTGGGCTGAGGTCTGACGTACCTGAGAGTTGGTTCCAGAGTTTTCTCTTCTATCACACTGTTTTTGTTTTTTGTTTGGGGGTTTTTTGTGTTTTGTTTTTTTTTTTTTTTTTTTTTTTTTGAGACAGGGTCTCCCTGTAGCTCCAGCTGTCTGGAACTCACGTCTGTGACCAGGCCTGGCCGAACTCACAAGAGATGCCGGCCTGCCTCTGCCTCCCAAGTGCTTATGATTTAAAGGCGTGCGCCACACGCCTGGCATGTTTTTTGAAGACAAGTAGTAACTGGTTTAGGAGGTAGTGCGAGAAAGGAGCCCTGGAATGGAAAGGGAAAACGTTAGGAACTGGGTACGACAGTCCTGTCTTGTAGGGAGGGTGGCCATTGGTGTTTCTGAGGATGTTGCCCACTGAGGCCTTTCTGCCTGCTGCTGCAGGTGCGGGTGGGAGCAGTGCAGTGCGAAGAAGCAGGAGTCGAAGAAGGTCCCGCACCAGGGTGGCCTGATGGCCTGGCTGCTTCTGCTGGCTGTTTTCCAGGATGGGGTTTCACACCACTGGCATGGCAACTCCTGCCAGTTTTAATAGAGAACATATCAGATGAAACCTTAGGAGAGGGAGGGCCAGCTGGAGTCTGGCCATGTCCCCTGTGAGAGGAGGAACCCACCCTGTCATACATACCTTCATGTCTCCCTAACCACTACCATCATATCCCATGGCTGACCTGTGGTCTTAGTGCTACAAAGAAAGCAAGGAGCCGGGCGTGGTGGCGCACGCCTTTAATCCGCACTTTGGGAGGCAGGCAGGCGATCTTTGTGAGTTCAAGCCGAGCCTGGTTCACAGAAGTCCAGGTAGCTGGAAGCTTACAGGGAGACCCCTGTCTCCCGAAAGGACACACACACAAAAAAAGCAAGGATAGCTCTCCCACTTGATGTTTGGGGACCTACGTTCTCCCATTCTCCTGATCCTTTTTGCTCATCATTTGCTGACTGCCACGCTGGCCACCTGCTCTATCAGGTGCCTCTCCAGAGCTGCCTTATAGGATGGCTAGGTCTCCATATTGGTTCATATTCTTGTTTTTATGATATCCAAAGACACTTTTACTTGGAAGATACATAATACATCCATATATAAAATCAATAAAGAGAAGATTTTTTATTTTATTTTAGTATTTTTTTTTTTTTTTTTTTTTTTTTTTTTTTTTTTTTTTTTTTTTTTTTTATTTTTTAAAGATTTATTTGCTTTATTTTCTTTTTTTTTTTTGAGACAGGGTCATCCCGTATAGCCCCAGCTGGCCTGGAAGCTCACAGAGTTCCGCCTGCCTTCTGCCTCCCGTAGTGCTTAGGAATTTAAAGTGTTCACCACCATGCCCCGCTTTAAAGACAGTTCTTAGCCACCATGTATGGGTGCTGGGAAATTGAAACCTGGTTCCTCTGCAAGAGCGTTGGGGCTCTTAACCGGCTGAGCCATCTCTCCAGCCCCAGAAGTAGGTTCTTGTTTTAGAAAATACCCACCAGGCATGTTGGCGCGACACCTTTAACCCCAGCAGCAGGGCTGGGCGATCTCGTAGTTCAAAGGCCAGCCTGGTTCTACATAGTGAGTCCCAGGCAGTCTGGGGCGTATAGAGAGACCCTGTCTCAAAAAGACAAAAAAGAAAAGAAAAATACTCTTGAATGGCTGGGTGTGGTGACAACATCCCTTTAATCCCAGTACTTGGGAGGCAGAGGCAGACAGATCTCTGTGTTTAAGTCCAGCCTGATCTACAGAGGGAATTCCAGACTGCCCAGGGCTACATAGTAAGACCCTGTCTCAAAGGAAAAAAAAAAGACAGAACGACAAGACAACAAAAAGAACTGAAAGGAATAGGAAGGAAGGAAGGAAGGAAGGAAGGAAGGAAGGAAGGAAGAATAAAAAAAAAAAAAGGAAAATGCTCTTGGGCTGTCAAGATAGATCAGTGATTGAAGACCTCAGTTTATTCCCAGAGCCCACATAAAAGCAGAAGGAGTGCTGGAATCAAAGGCATATGCCACCATGCCCAGCAAATTTATTGGTTTTTTATGTGTATGAATCCTATCCGTGCATGTATGTAAGTGCACCTATGTTGTGCAGTGTCCGTGGAAGGCAGAAGAGGATCCCCTGGATCTGGAGTTACAGATGGTTATTAGCCACCATATGTGTGCTGGGATTCAAACCCAGGTATTCTGCAAGAGTAGCCAGTACTCTTAACTGCTGAGCCATCTTTCCAGCCCCAGGCATGCAGATTTAAAATTTTAGTAACTATTGCCAATATTTCCTCATAAACTTTTTTTTTTCTTCAGACAAGGTCTCACTATGTGGCCCTGTATGGCCTGGAACTAGCTATGTAGACCAGGCTGGCCTTGACCTCACAGAGATCCACATGCCTCTGCTGGAATTAAAGATGTGCACCAACATGCCCTGCCTCTTCATAAACCTTTACCAATTCTTGCTGCAGGCGTGGTGGCCACGCCTTAATCCTAGCACTCAGAGCAGAGGCAGGTGGATCTTTGGAGTTCAAGGCCAGCCTGGATCCTACAGAGTGGAGTTCCAGGAACAGCTGGGGCTACAAGGAGACCCTGTCTCAAAAACAGACCAAAAAAGAAAAAAAAAAAACCTTTACCAATTCTTACCATCACTAATAACATACATCAATCATCAACTTTGATGGTGTCAGTATTTTGTTAGTCACAAAACTGAAGCATCTCATTTCAAGTTGCACTTTTTTTTTTATTAGTGGAGTTAGATGTCTTTTCATATTTTTATAGGCCATTTATATTTATTTTCCTGTGAATTACTGGTTGATATTCTTTCCTCATTTATTTTATTATTTATTTATTTATCTATCTATCTATCTATTTATTTATTTATTTGCTTATCTTTTTGAGACAGGGTTTCCCTGCAGTTCCAGCTGCCTTGGAATTCACTATGTAGACCAGGCTGTCCTTGAACTAACAGATATCCTCTTGCCTCTGTCTCCTGCATGCTGGGATTAAAGGTGTGTGGCACCATACCCAACTCCCCATTCATTTTTTCTATCAAGTAGAAGTTGGTTTCATATTGGAGGCTTTAATACTTTGTCTCTCATATGCAAATATTGGTCAAGTCTGTCCATGTCTTCTTATGGCATTTGTCAGCATGCTTGTTTTTTTTTTTTTTTTTTTTTTTTTTGTGTTGTTGAGACAGGATCACACTATGTAACCCTGGCTGGCCTGGAGTTTGCTATGTAGATTAGCCTGGCTTGGACGTCACAGAGATCCTCCTGCTCTGCCTCCGGAGTGCTGGATTAAGCGTCTTACACCACCATTGCCCAAGCCTTTGTCCATGATCTTCTTAGAAAACTTCTTGTCCCATAGATACATAAAAAATATGTCCTTCGAGTCCAGCACTCACATGGTGGCTGAGACCAGTCGTGTAACGCCAATTCCAGGAGAACTTCCAGTTCCAGGGGGAATCCGACACCTTCTTCTGACCTCCATGGCGTTGCACGACATGGTGCACAGACTTGCATGCACGAAGTACATTCATACAACATACTAGCAAATAAAAAAAAATTAAAAAAAGAGCACCAACTGCTCTTGCAGAGGACCCGAGGTTTGATCCCCATCACCCACATTGCGGCTAAGAAACGTCTGAACCTCCCAATTCCATGGAGAACTCCAGTTCCAGGGAATCCGACACCCTCTTCCTGACCCCTCGGCGTTGCATGACACGGTGCCAAAAACCTACATGCAGACAGCACATTCAAATAAATAAATTAAATAATAAAATAAATAAAATTTAAAAAAATCATGTCCTATATTTTGCTTTAGTTACTCTTTTAATTTCTAAAGTTTTTATTTATTTTACATGCATGATTGTTTTACCTGCTTGTATGGAAGTCCACTAAGTAGGTGACTGGTGATTTCGACGCCAGAAGAGGATGTCAGATTCCCTGGAACCTGGAGTACAGAACTGTGGTTAGCCACCATATGGGTGCTGGGAATCACACCCTTATCCTTTGCAAGAGCAGGCCAGTGCCTAAACTTACCTGAACCATCTCTCCAGCTCCCTTTTAAAATTTTGTTATCATTGTATGCTTTAATCATACAGAATATTGGTAATATATTAAAAGGTTAGAAAGGTGGACAAGGTCAGCACTCAGGCAGAGGCAGACGGCAGAGGCAGCAGATTTCTGTAAGTTCTAGGTTAGCCTGTGGTCTAAATAATGCTCTTCTTTGTGATTCTGGTCCGGAGCCGGAGTTCCAGGCCAGCCAGCTGTACAGTGAGACGCTGTCTTTTTTTTTTGTTTAATCTTTATTCATTTATTTTTTTTTATTTTTATTTATTTGTTATGTCTTATGAAATGTACTGTCTGCATGTACGCGNGCACCCAAAGCAGCTCCAGTACGGCACCCAAAGCAGCTCCAGTACGGCACCCAAAGCAGCTCCAGTACGGCACCCAAAGCAGCTCCAGTACGGCACCCAAAGCAGCTCCAGTACGGCACCCAAAGCAGCTCCAGTACGGCACCCAAAGCAGCTCCAGTACGGCACCCAAAGTGTGACTGCCCAGAAGTTAGCATGCAAAAAGGGATCATTTCAATGTCCCTGGGATGGCTTTGTAGCTCACAGCTCTGTCTCCTTGGATTTTCTTTGGCAGGAGTAACATAAACTGAAAATTGGTTGGGTTAAAGCACACTTACTGTCTGTCTAACTATGGTCTCTCATCTTTTCCTGCATGTTATTATTTTTATTGGCACATATTCATTGTACACAGGGATGGGTTTCATAAGGACATTTACGTAGCAGGTATATTATCTACATTGATTATATTTGCCCCACCTTTTCCTTCCTGCTATTCCCTTTGATTCCCCCAGATAATTTTGTTTCAACTTCAGTGAAATATATACTGTTTTTTTTTGTGTTGTTGTTGTATTTTTGAGACAGGGTCTCCAGCTGGCCTGGAGTTTGCTATGTAGATTAGCCTGGCTTGGAACTCACAGAGATCCTCCTGCCTCTGCCTCCGAGTGCTGGGATTAAAGGCGTACACCACCATGCCCAGCTTTGTCATGCATCTTATTTAGAAAACTTCTTGTTCCCAAAGATACATAAAAATCATGTCCTTCGAGTCCAGCACTCACATGGTGGCTGAGACCAGTCTGTAACTCCAATTCCAGGAGAACTCCAGTTCCAGGGGAATCCGACACCTTCTTCTGACCTCCATGGCGTTGCACGACATGGGTGCACAGACTTGCATGCAGACAGTACATTCATACACATACAGAAATAAAAAAAAATTAAAAAAAGAGCACCAACTGCTCTTGCAGAGGACCCGGGTTGATCCCCATCACCCACATTGGCGGCTAAGAACTGTCTGTAACTCCAATTCCAGGAGAACTCCAGTTCCAGGGGAATCCGACACCCTCTTCTGACCTCCTCGGCGTTGCATGACACGGGTGCAAAAACCTACATGCAGACAGCACATTCAAATAAATAAATAAATAATAAATAAATAAAATTTAAAAAATCATGTCCTATATTTTGCTTTAGTTACTCTTTTAATTTCTAAAGTTTTTATTTATTTTACATGCATGATTGTTTTACCTGCTTGTATGGAAGTCCACTAAGTAGGTGACTGGTGATTTCGAGGCCAGAAGAGGATGTCAGATTCCCTGGAACTGGAGTTACAGAACTGTGTTAGCCACCATATGGGTGCTGGGAATCAAACCTTCATCCTTTGCAAGAGCAGCCAGTGCTCTAACTACTGAACCATCTCTCCAGCTCCCTTTAAATTTTGTTATCATTTATGCCTTTAATCAATACAGAATTTATTTGGTATATATTAAAAGGTTAGAAAGGTGGACAAGGTTGCACACACCTTTAATGTCAGCACTCAGGCAGAGGCAGAGGCAGAGGCAGGCAGATTTCTGTAAGTTCTAGGTTAGCTTGGTCTAAATAGTGAGTTCCAGGCCAGCCAGCTGTACAGTGAGACGCTGTCTTTTTTTTTTGTTTAATCTTTATTCATTTATTTTTTTTTTAATTTTTATTTATTTTTTTATGTGTATGAATGTACTGTCTGCATGTACGTCTGTGCACCTGTGTTGTGCAATGCCTCGAAGGTCAGAAAAGGATGTCAGATTCCCCTAGAACTGGAGTTAAAGAGGGTTTTCAGCCGCCATGTGGGTGCTGGGGATCGAACCTGAGTCCTCTGCAAGAGCAGTCAGTGCTCTTAACCGCTAGGCCATCTCTCCAGCCCCGAGACCCTGCCTTAAAAAAAAATAAATAAAAAGGAATTTTTTGTCCATAAGGCACATAAGGCACTGTACAGCCTTCTTGGAGTTAGAAAACTAGCCAGAATTTCAGGATAATACTTGAGGACATTTAAAAAAAAATAAAATACAAAACTCTTTTTTAGATCAGTTTTTAATTGAGTGGGGAAAGTACAGAAAGTTCTTATGTGCCCTTTGACCCCCCACGTGTGCTACCTCCCTCCGGGGCCCTTTGACCCCCCGACGTGTGCTACCTCCCTCCGGGGCCCCTTGACCCCCCACATGTGCTACCTCCCTCCAGGGCCCTTTGACCCCCCACGTGTGCTACCTCCCTCCAGGACCCTTTGACCCTCCACGTGTGCTACCTCCCTCCGGTGCCCTTTGACCCCCCACGTGTGCTACCTCCCTCCAGGGCCCTTACACCTGTGCTACCCCTGGGCCTACCCCCCACATGTGCTACCTCCCTCTGGGGCCCTTTGACCCCCCATGTGTGCTACCTCCCTCCGAGGACCCTTGACCCCCCAGTGTGCATCTCCGGGCCCCTTGACCCATGTGTGCTACTCCCTCCAGGTGCCCTTTGACCCCCCATGTGTGCTACCTCCCTGGGCCCCTTGACCCCCCATGTGTGCTACATCCCTCCGGTGGCCCTTTGACCCCCATATGTGCTACCTCCCTCCAGGGGCCCTTTGACCCCCCACGTGTGCTACCTCCCTCCGGGGGCCCTTTGACCCCCCATGTGTGCTACCTCCCTCCAGGGCCCTTTGACCCCCACATGTGCTACCTCCCTTCAAGGCCCTTTCAGGCAAGACAGTGACCAACAAAAAGCACAAGAATGCTACAACATGGAGGTCAGGAGATATGAGAAGGATACTGTTTACAGCGTGAGAAAAGACACACACAATAAAACAGACCATTGTGCCTTTCCTTCTCCACAGGGATTTGCTGCTTAGACCCAGAGATAACTGTAAGGTCACTTCTATTGATTTGGTGTTGGGGGGTGAATTACTTTTAAGGAATAGATGAATTAACTTTACCAAGTTATAGTAGCTTTGTATAATGCTTTAATATCTAGTAAAGCAAATTCCTTACTTTTTTTTTTTTTGTCTTTTTTGTCTTTTTGTTCTGAGACAGTGTCTCCCTGTAGCCCCAGCTGGCCTGGAACTCATTCTGTAGACCAGAGTGGCCTTGAACTCAAAAAGATCTGATTGCACCACCATACCCGGCCCTTGCTTCTTATTTATGTATTTATTTATTTATTTATTTATTAAAAAACAATTTTTTTTTTGTCTTTTCGAAGCAGGGTCTTCTGTAGCCCCAGCTGTCCTGGAACTCACTCTGTAGACCAGGCTGGCCTTGAACTCACAAAGGTCCACCTGCCTCTGCCTCCTAAGTGCTAGGATTAAAGGCGTGCGCCACCACGCCCGGCTGTGCTTTTTTTTAAAGAATTATTGTTGGGGCTGGAGAGATGGCCTAGCGGTTAAGAGTGCCAACTGCTCTTGCAGAGGAACCAGGTTCGATCCCCAGCACCCACATGGCAGCTGAGAACTGTCTGTAACTCCAATTACAGGAGAACTCCAGTTCCAGGGGAATCCAAGACCCTCTTCTGACCTCCGCATCATTGCATGACACAGGTGCACAAACCTACATGCAGACAGTACATTCATACACATAAAAAATAAATAAAAATAAATAATTTATTGTTTACAACTCTTTTTAAAATTATTTATTTATTTATTTATTTATTTATTTATTTATTTATTTATTTATTTGAGTGTAAATACACCTGTATCATGCAGTGTCCTTGGAGGTCAGAAGAAGGCATCAGATCCCCTGGAACTGGAGTTATGGACAGTTGTTAGCTGCCATGCGGGTGCTGGGAATGGAACCTGGGCTCTCTGCAAGAGCAGTCAGTACACCACTGAGCTCTCTCTGGCCCCTACAACTCTTTTTTTTTTTTTTTTAAGATTTTATTTTTATTTATGTATCTGTGTGTATGTGCACTTGCATACAGGAGCCAAGGCCCAACAGAGGCCAGAAGCAATGTCAGATTTCCTGGAGCTGGGATTACAAGTGGTTGCAAGCCGCTGGACTTGGTACTGAGAATTGAATTCAGGTCCTCTGGAAGGGCATCAAGTGCTCTTAACCACTGAGTCATCTCTCCATCCCTGCTTACAACTCTTAAAATGCTGTAATTGAGCTGGATTATAGTGGTATACACCTACAATCCCAGTTCTTGGAAAGTCAAAGCAGGAAGATCAGGATTCAAAGACAGCCTCTGCTACATACAAGCCAGATCTGGCCTTAAAAAAATTCCAGACCATGGGGCTAGAGAGATGGCTCACTGGTTAAGAGCACCAACTGCTCTTGCAGAGAACCCAGGTTGCTAAGAACCGTCTTTAACTCCAGTTCCAGGGGAATCCGATGCCCTTTTCTGACCTCCGCCACATTGCATGACACAGGTGCACAAACCTACATGCAGACAGTACACTCATACACATGAATGGGGTGGGGTGGGGTGGAGGGGAAGGGAAAGGGAAATATGCCTGATCTGAATTGGAAAATGATGTATGAAATACACAAAGCATCAATAAAAAATAATAAAAAATAAATAAGTAAATAGATAAAATTAAAAAAAAAATCCAGGCCAGGCATGGTGGCACACACCTTTAATACCAACTTGGGAGACTGAGGCAGATGGATCTGTGAGCTCAAGGCCAGCCTGATTGGGCTACATAGAGTTCCAGGCAGCCTTGGCTACATAGTGAGACCTGTCTCAAAAAAAAAAAAAAAANCTCCCTCCAGGGGCCCTTTGACCCCCCGACGTGTGCTACCTCCCTCCGGGGGCCCTTTGACCCCCACATGTGTGCTACCTCCCTCCAGGGGCCCTCTTGACCCCCACATGTGCTACCTCCCTTCAGGGCCCTTTCAGGCAAGACAGTGACCAACAAAAAGCACAAGAATGCTACAACATGGAGGTCAGGAGATATGAGAAGGATACTGTTTACAGCGTGAGAAAAGACACACACAATAAAACAGACCATTGTGCCTTTCCTTCTCCACAGGGATTTGCTGCTTAGACCCAGAGATAACTGTAAGGTCACTTCTATTGATTTGGTGTTGGGGGGTGAATTACTTTTAAGGAATAGATGAATTAACTTTACCAAGTTATAGTAGCTTTGTATAATGCTTAATATCTATAAAGCAATTCCTTACTGTTTTTTTTTTTTGTCCTTTTTGTCTTTTTGTTCTGAGACAGATGTCTCCCTGTAGCCCCAGCTGGCTGGAACTCATTCTGTCGACCAGACTGGGCCTTTAACTCAAAAAGATCTGAGCTTGCCATCCAGACCCTAGGCATTGCTGTCCAAATTTTATTTTTTATTTATTATTTATTATTTATATGAAAACACAATTTTTTTTTTTTGTCTTTTTCGAAGCCAAGTGGTCCTTCTGTAGCCCCAGCTGTCCTGGAAACCACTCTGGTATGACCAGGCTGGCCTTGAAACTCACCAAGTTCCAGCCTGCCTCTGCCTCCTAAGTGCAGGATTAAAGGCGTGCGCCACCACACCCGCTGGCCTTTTTTTTACAGAATTATTTTGTGGGCGGAGAGAGGCTGAGCGGTTATTAAGAGTGCAATGCCTCTGCTCTTGCGAGGAACCAGGTTCGATCCCAGCACCCCAGGCAAGCTAGAGAAACTGGTCTGTAACGCCAATTCAGGAGAACTCCAGTTCCAGGGAACCAGACCCTCTGTCTGACCTTCCGCATCATTGCATGTACACAGGTGCACAAACCTACATGCAGACAGTACATTTCATACACATAAAAATAAATAAAAATAAATAATTATTTGTTTACACTCTGTTAAATTTTATTTATTTAAAAAAAAAATTATTTTTTTATTTATTTCTTATTTTATTTGCTTGTGTAACCCTCCCTGTATCTGCACGTGTCCTTGGAGGTCAGAAAGGCATCAGATCCCCTGGAATGGGGACCGTTTATGGCCAGTTGTTGCTGCCATGCGGGGCGGGCAATGGACCTGGGCTCCTCTAGCAAGAGCATGTCAGTACCCACACCACTGGCTCTCTCTGGCCCCTACAACTCTTTTTTTTTTTTTTTTTTTTAGAGATTTTATTTTTATTATGTATCTGTGTGTCGTGTGCGACTTGCACTACAGGAGCCAAGGCCACCGAAGGCCAGAAGCCATGTGTCAGATTTCCTGGCGCTTGGGATTACAAGTGGTGCAAGCCGTGGACTTGTACTGAGAATGGAATTAGGTCTCTGGAAGGGCATCACGTGCTCTTAACACTGAGTCATCTCTCCATTCCCTCTTTTACAACTCTTAAAAATGCTGTAATTGAGCTGGATTATAGTGGTATACACCTACAATCCCAGTTCTTGGAAAGTCAAAGCAGGAAGATCAGATTCAAAGCAGCCGCTGCTACATACAAGCCAGAATTGCGCCTTAAAAAATTCAGACCAATGGGCTAGAGAGTAGGTGTCACGTGGTTCAAGCCAATGCTTTGCGAGAACCTTGGTTTGTCCTACTTAAGGTTAAAACCGTTTTTAACTCCGTAATCCTAGGGATCCGATGCCTTTTCGACCTCCGCCACATTGCATGACACGGCTGCCCCAAACCTACATGAGACAGTAAACAACACTATACACATGGATGTGGGTGGGGGTGGTGTGGGGGGGAAGGGACCAGGGAAATGCCTGATCTGATATTGGAAAATGATTATGAAATCACAAAGCATCAATAAAAAATTAATAAAAAAATAAATAAGTAATAGATAAAATTAAAAAAAAAACTCCAGAGGCCCAGCATGGTGGCCACACACCTTTAATACACAACTGGGGGACTGATGGAACGATGGATCTGTGAGCTCAAGGCCAGCCTGATTGGGGCCTAACATGAGTTCCAGCGCAGCCTTGGCTACATAGTGAGACCTGTCCAAAAAAAAAACAAAAAAAAAAAAAAAATACAATACAATTAAAAATGTGGGAAGACTCTGAACAGACAGTTTTCCCCAAATGCACAATGAGCACCGTATACATGGAAGGAAGCTCAGCATCATTAGTCATCAGGGTACATATCATACCATGAAGAGGGCTAGAAGCAGAGAAGAAGGCAGTGAAAAAGTGTGGCTTGGACATGGAGAAACTAAAGCCCTCAGCATGCTAATAGCAGAATAAAATAGTCTGGTCTAAAATACAATTTGTCAGTTCCTTAAAAAGCTAAGCATAAGGGCTAGCAAGATGGCTCAGTTGGTTAAAGCACTTGCTGCCAAGCTTGATGACTTGAGGTCAACCCCCTAGACATACATGGTGGAAGGAGAGACTTGACCCCCTCAGGTTGTCTTCTGACTTCACACATGTGTGCCATTGCAGTACACACATACACACCAAAAGTTAAAAGGGGAAGAGGCTTGTCAAATGGTTGAGTGAGTAAAGTGGGTGGCTGCAAGCCTGACTACCCAAGTTTGGAACCCATATGAAGGTCAAAGGAGAGAATCAGTTCCACAAAGTTGTCCTCTGACCTACACACTTGTGCCAACACACACACACACACACACACACCACACATACACAAATAATAGGTAAATACTGCCTAGGGTTTATGACCTATTCTCTTTTTTTAATTTTACTTATTTTTGTATGAATGTACTGTCTGCATGTAGGGTTGTGCACCTGTGTTGTGCAATGCCAGAGAGGTTAGAAGAGGGTGTCAGATTCTCCTGGAACTGGAGTTAAAGACAGGTTCTCAGCTGCCACATGGGTACTGGGAATTGAACCCTGGTCCTCTGCAAGAGCAGTCGGCACTCTTAACCACTAGGCCATCTCTCTAGCCCCTAATTCTACTCTTAGAAATATACTCAAGAGGCCTGAAACCATAAGTCCACACAAAAACTTGGACACAGATGTTCATAGAAGAACTAGGGGCCGGAGAGATGGCTCAGTGGTTAAGAGCGCCAACTGCTCTTGCAGAGGACCTGAGTTCGATTCCCAGCACCTACATGGCAGCTAAGAACTGTCTTTAAGCCAGGCGTGGTGGCGCACACCTTTAATCCTAGCACTGCACTCAGGAGGCAGAGGCAGGCGGATCTCTGTGAGTTCAAGGCCAGCCTGGTCTACAGAGTGAGTTCCAGGCTAGCTGAGGCTATAGGGAGAACCTGTCTTAAAAAAAAAAAAAAAAAAACTAGACTAGCCCCAAGTAGAAACAACTCAAATATCCATCCATTGATGAATAGCTAAACAACATAGTATATCCACACAATAGATATTACTTGTCAGTAAAGGGAGAATGAAGTATTTAATGTATGCTACTACAGAAAGCCTTGTGCAAAATAGAAGGCTCCAGACCCAAAAGGCCATATATTATATGATTCCATTTATGTGAAATATCAAAACAGCCAAATCCATAGAAATCAAAGGTAGATTGGTAGTTGGTTAGGGCTGGGAGAGAAATACTAGTATGACTCCCAAGAGAAATAGGATTTCCTTGGGGATGAATATATATATAATTTTTTTTTCAGTTTTTGACAGAGACTAATCTCAAACTCTGTGTAGCAGAGGATGACTTTAAACTTCTGCACCTCAGGTGCTGGGATTGCGTGTATGTGTCACACTGGATGAAAATATTTTAAAATTCAATGACATGATGGTTGCACACAACTATGAACATACTGACAAAGTCCACTAAGTGGTACATTTAAATTTGAATGAGTAGGGGCTAGAGAGACAACTCAGTGGTTAAAGCTCCTGTTGTTTTCCTACAGGACTTGAGTTTAGTTCCCAGCACCCATATCAGGTGGCTCACAACCACCTGTAACTTCAGCTCTGAGTGATCCAACACCTCCTGGCCTCCGTGAGCATTGGGCACAGACATAGTGCACGTACATACATGCAGGTACTGACACACTAAAAATATTTTTAAATTTTATGTATATGAGTATAATGCCTGCATGTAAGTACCTTCATGTCATGCAATGCCCACAGAGGCCAGAGGAGGTCATCAGATCCTCTGGAACTAGAGTTACAGACAGTTATTAGCTGCCATGTGGGTGCTCAGATTTGAACTTGGATCCTTTGCAAGATCAGCCAAGGCTTTTAACTGCTGAGCCATCTCTCTAGCTCCTAAAAATAAATCATGTAAGAAAGGAAATATATATATAAAAAAAAAAAAAGAGGAAATCTTTAAGGGCTGGCGAGATGGATGGAGAGATGGCTCAGCGGATAAGAACACTGGCTGCCCTTGAAGAGGACCCGGATTGGAATCCCAGCACTCACACGGCAGCTAAGCACCATCTTAACTCCAATTCCAGCAGATTCAATGCCCTCTTCTGGCCTCCATGGGCATTGCACAACACGGTGCACTTACATTCGTGCAGGCAGTACACTCAGACACATAAAGTAAAATAATAAAATTAAAACTCTTTTTTTGGTCTTTTCGAGACAGGGTCTCCCTGTGGTCCCAACTGCCCTAGAACTCACTCTGTAGACCAGGCTGGCCTTGAACTCACAAAGATCTGCCTGCCTCTGCCTCCCATGTGCTAGGATTAAAGGCATGTGCCACCATGCCCAGCTAATAAAATTAAATTTTAAACATTTAAAAAAGGAAATATTTAATATTGGATGAGTAGTTTAGCATCTGGTGAAATTGTGCTTTTTGGGGGGGGTAGTTTTGTTTGTTTTTTGGTGTTTTTGAGACAGTGTCTCCCTATAGCCACATCTGGCCTGGAACTCACTATGTAGATGAGGTTGGTCTTGAACTCTCAGAGATCCACCTGCCTCTGCCTCCCAAGTGCTGGGATTAAAGATATGCACCACCACGCCTGGCAAATTCTGTTTCAATAAAACAGTTTTTAAAAAACTGACTAAGTGGGGCTGGAGAGATGGCTCAGCGGTTAAGAGCACCAACTGCTCTTGCAGAGGACCTGAGTTCGATTCCCAGCACCCACATGGCGGCTAAGAACCGTCTTTAACTCCAGTTCCAGGGGATTCCAACACCCTCTTCTGACCTCCGGGGCAATGCACCACACAGATGCACCAACCTACATGCAGACAGTACATTCATACACATTAAAAAAAAAAAAAACCAAAAAAAAGTACTTAGAAAAATCAGTCCTGCCTTCTTATGCTGAGTGTAGAGACAGGTTAAAGCCTTCAGTATCCCATGGCAGTCAGAGCTGAGGGCCCCTAGGCCCATCATGTGCCCAGTGTGCACCACATGAAACTCTTAACATAGTCTGTTCCTCCACCCAAGAGCAGTAGCCTCCTAGATTTCAGCCTGTGACCAGAACTCAGACATTGAGGAAGCAGCAGCCTCAGGTTGTTCTCTTCATTCTCAACATTCTTCTTTTTTGATCTTCTTTCACTGCTTGCTTTTCAAGGCATCTCCACCTAGAAATCTCAAAATTATTCAAAGTTCATAGTAATAAACCAAGTTACAAGGTTGGAGAGGAGCTGCATGGTAGAGTGTCTGTCTAGCATGCTTGAAGCCCTGGCGGAGATGAGGAGTTCCAACCCCAGCACTCCCCAAACAAATTGGTAACAACAACAAACACTCCCAAGTTACAGTAAAACTTCAGAACTGCTTGCTGCTAGCCCACAAAGCACATTTGTCTAGATTGGAAGGTTCCTCTTTGTCTTGACACTTTCTTCTTATCTCTTAGGAAGATCATCATAACAGATTCAGCTACAAAATGACATTACTGCAGAAAAATGTACTAATAAGGCTGCCCATCCCCACCTGGCACTTCCTAGACTCAGGCCTCGTGAGCGGTATCAACTGGAGCAAACCTTAACAGAGCAGCTTAGATCCAGCAGTTCCTCTCTCATCGCCCTTGGAGTCCACATGCCGTCCTTTCCAGACTTCCAGGCCACCAGCTTCCCAGTGCATTCACTCCTCATCACAGTGTTCCTAGCCCAACAAAGGGTAAAACCAAGATAGTATCAGGTCTTTCTCTTAGTTACCCTACCCTAGTTACAACCCAGAATAAGCTTCATGGTACATCAGGAAAGCAGGCTCTGACAGTTACTAGAGAGAAGAGTCAAGTGTGCTTCAAGACCTCAAAGGCTTCATCACACCTTCCTCTGCAGCTCTGCCCCCTTCCGTCTCAGCCCAGCATCTCTGGTGCTTTTCCTGCTGTCTTCCTGTCAGTCATCAGGAACTTCTCACTTGGCTACCATGGTTTGTTTTCTGAGATGAGAAAGGAGACCCTCTGGGTGATCACAATGAACACTACACAAAGGCAGCATGCAAAAAGGCTGGCAGGAGTCTCCCCATCTCTCTTTTTTTTTTTTTTTTAACAATTTTTATTTATTTATTTATGTGTATGAATGTACTGTTTGCATGTAGGTCTGTGCACCCATGTCGTGCAATGCCGCAGAGGTCAGAAGAGGGTGTCGGATTCCCCTGAAACGGGAGTTTCTCATGGAATTGGAGTTATAGACGGTTCTCAGCCACCATGTGGGTGCTGGGGACGACCCTCGTCCTCGGTAAGAGCTTCCGCTGCGTGACCGCTAGGCATCTCTCCAACACCCCCTTCTCCTCTCTTATCCTCATAACCTCTTCTTGTATAAGCTCATCGTGTAGCCATTGCCTGGAGTTCTTGTATTTTGACAAGAATTCATTATATTGTTTGTTTGTTTTGTTAAATGCGTCTCTACGTGTAGCCTCACTGGAGGCTTGGCTCTAAACTCCACAAAGATCCACCTCCTCTGCCTCCCGAGTGTGGGATAAAGGCGCGTGTGCCGTCACACCTGGCACATCATATTTACATTTGTTATTTATTTTTTTTTTAAAGCCAAGTTTTATTGAACTCTTGATTTCATACGAAATCAAATCTGACCTGTGTCCCTCTCCCTGTCGCCCCGCCCCACCAAAGATGCATGCATTCTTTGCCAAACATGTTTTCTTCTTTTCTCCATCCTACTCACAAAAATTCTTGATACAGAAATTTACTGTTTGCGGCAGAAGTTCCCCATTTATAATCCAGTTCTTTGACCAAGTCATTGTCTTTTGTTATATCCTTCCAATAATTGCCATCACTCCCATATGCACAGATTCAATGCCACATATTCATAGGTTTTACCATCTTCAGGGCTATGATTAATTTTTTTATTTTAGCTAAAAGACGTAATTTTTTAAGTCTCCTCGTTGGCAAGCCCAAACCCAACCCCGTCAGTTCTGCCCGTAGGTTCCACCACTGGTGTTTTTCCCTTCCCATGGTCCCAAAATGAGTCCAGTATAAGCACTGCGTCCTGTCTTGATTTTCCTTATGTACTCTCATGATACGCCTGGGTAGGTAGCCAACAATGCCAAGTCTATACTCTGAAAGGGCTGAAACCCAGTAGTAGACTCAGTAACAAGCTGGATTCTCGTATCCCCATCTGGCATTGAAGTTTAGAGATTCTTGGAGAGACACGAGTGTCTTCAGTTCCATATTGGAATGTTGAAAAAGAGCTGTGTCTTCTCACTTCTGTTCTTTGAAGGATGGCAAAAGCAGTTGGCAGCTACAGGGTAGCTGTACTTACAGTAAGACAGGCCAAAACAATTGTGCTCTTTGTCTTTTTTACTAAGATCTCAGTTTTATACCTGAATCAATTTTCAGGCTTACTATATTTGATTTCTGGTTAATACTATCTTTTTTGGGGATGCTTAGGCCACACAGTAGCCTAGATTAACCAAGGTTTGTTGTTTCTCAAAGTCAGTTAGGATCTGGTCCTCACCGGTTCCACTTGGATTGTTTTTTGGGGTGGGACCCCAGGCTCGCTTTTCGCTTTTTTTTTTTTTTTTTTGGTCTTTTTGAATCAGGTCTCCCTGTAGCCCAGCTGTCCTGGAATCCACTCTGTAGACCAGCTGGCCTTGAACTCACAAAGATCACCTGCCTTGCACTCCCAATGCTAGGGAATTCAAAGGGCCGTTCTTCTTCCTGCCCGGCCCTGTTGTTTTTCACCCACGTTCCATCCACCGAGGGACAAATCAGGTCTTGCTAGGACCAGGCTTCCCTTTTGAAGCATGAGACAGACTTTCCTCTTAATGACTCGACACTGGCTGAAAGTCCCATTAGTGAATCTCACAAGATCTCCCTGCACCGGAGCACTGATGACTCACATTTTGCAGGACATTTCAAGAGAGCCCCCATGCATAGTCCCCTGGGACTTAGTTGACCTTGAGCGCAAGGAGCAAAGTTATCCTCCTAAGAATCCCTTGGCCAAATTGGTAATGGGGCATTAGTATGGTGGTTGAGCTCACAGAAAGGCTATGTTACAACAGCGATACTTTATTACACTTTCGTAATATTGTCAGAAAATGCTTGAACAAAAGCTCAAGCAAGCCTTGTATAAGAAATCTAAGAGGGCTGGAGAGATGGGCCAGCGTTGAGAGCGCCAACCGCTCTTGCAGAGGACTCCCGGTTTGACACCCCAGAACCCACATGGTAGCCGAGAACTGTCGAAACTCCAATTCCAGGAGAATTCCCGTTCCAGGGGAATCCAACACCTCTTCTGTCTGACCCCGCGGGCATGCACAACACGGGTGCAAGACCTGCTGCAACAGTACATTGGCATATACAATACAGAAATAAATAAAGTTTTTTTTTTTAAACTAAGAAAAAGAAATACTAAGAAGCACACGCTCTATAAAATAAATACGTGGTTAGACATAATGTCATGTACAAACTAGTTTTTTCCCACATTCCTTTGATCTTATATTACTCTAAAAATAATACCTATCCTTCATCCATATCCAATAATCCTACTCCTGAAAATAAATGTAGCTTAGTTCTGAGAACCTGTTAAGGATTCACATATATAGAGCATCAGTGTTTCTAGATCACATTAAACATTGCTCAGTTTGTTCTTAAACTAGATAATTGGCATTAGCTCCACAGATGAGGGATACAATTCATCGTTTTGTTTTTCTGGGATGTTACTACTTACACTTACATATCTTCGATTCCACCATTTACCTGCAAAGGTTTTATGATTCATCTTCCTTTACCACTGCATAGCACCCATTGTTGTAGATGACCATATTTTCTCTATCCCACTCGCCATCAGGGGCCCTTGGGTTGGTCACCAGCTTCTTCCCTATGTAAGAGAGCTGCAAAAAACAGTGCATGTGCCATCTATCTCTGCAGTAAGATGGTCTTGTGGGTGTACTACTACCCAGGCAGTGGTATGAACGTGTCAGGTCCAAGCTCATTTTGAGGTCTTTCAGGTTTCTCCACACTGCGTTTCCAAGTGGCTGTACGAAGCGAGTTTACGATCCACCAGCGTGGATTAGTGTTTCCCTTTCCCCACGAACAACTCTCCAACTTTGGTTCAGTTGTTTTCTTGATCCTAGCCAGTCTTATCGTCTAGTGAGTGATGGCATCTTAAATGTTTAATTTGCATTTCCTTAATATTATCAATGTTTAACACTTAAAATTTTTTTATCTATTTTTTTATGTGTATGGAAGTACTGTCTGCATGGTAGATTTGTGCACTCATGTCATGCAATGCTCAGAGGTCAGAAGAGGTGTTCAGATTCCCTGGAACTGGAGTTAAAGATGGTTTCTCAGCCACCATTGGGTGCTGGGGGATGAACCAAGGTCCTCTGCAAGGCAGTTGCGACTCTTAACCGCTAGGCCATCCTCCAGCCCATGTGTTGACACATTTATATTTAATTTATTTCTGTATGTGTTGAAATGACTGTCTGCATGCCAGGTTTGTGACACCGTGTCGGTCATGCAATGCTGCGGATGGTACAGAGAAGGGGTGTTGGATTCCTCCCGAAGCTGGAGTTCTCCTGGAATTGGTGTTCATTGGTTTTCAGCTCGCCATGTGGGGTGCTGGGGACGATCAACCAGGTCTCCTGTAAGAGCAGTCGGCTATAAACCACTAGGCATCTCTCCAGCCCACCCCCCCTTTTTTTTTTTTTTTACACTTTTTAAGTGTATCTCCAGCCACTTTCTCCATTCGCTTGGAAGTCTTCTGTCAGCTCTTTGCTCCATCTTTTTGAGTGAGTCATTTGTTTTCTCTTCTTTGTTTTTTTCAGTAGTTTAATAGATTCTGGAAATCAATGCTTTGTCAGATAGTCAGTGGTGGAGGTTTCCTCCACTCTGGGTTTTTTTCTTCACTGTCCTTGATTGTTTCTTTGATTTACAGAAGCTTGTTGAGTTTTACATGGAGTTGTCCCCTTTTGTCAATTGTTGACTTCATTCTCCTGCATACTTCTGTTCTGATTTAGAAAGTCTTTTCCTATGCCGCTGTCTTAATAGGCTGTTGCCAACTTTTTCTTTTTTTGTCTTCTTTTCCTTTATATTATTTATTTTTGTATGGTATAATACTGTCGGCATGCAGGTTTGTGCACCTGTGTCATGCAATGCCTCGAGCTCAGAAGAATGTAGATTTACCTGGAACATGGAGTTCAAAGACGGTTCTAGACCCCAGTGGGTGCTGGGATCGAACCGGTCATGCAAGAAGCAGTCAGAATTTAAGTAGGCCATTTTCTACCAGCACCCTGCAACTTTTCTTCTCATCACCTTAAGAGTTTTGGTCTTTAATTTTGAGGTCTTTGATCAATCGGGAGTTGATTTTGTGGTAAGGTACGAGAGGTAGGGTTTAATTTATCGCATTACTTACAGTGGTGATCAGTTTTGCCAAACACCATTGCTGACAAGGTGCTTTCCTCCTTGTGTCTTCTTGGGGGGGCCCCCCATTGTCAAATATGAGGTGGCTGAAATTGTGTGCTCAAGTTTGGATCTCAGTTTGTTCCATGGTCAACAGGTCTCTTTGTGCCAGTACCAAAGCTGTTTTTATGACTATAGCCCCTGTAGTATAGTTTTGAAGTCTGGTATAGCGTCCCCCCTATATTGCTGTTTTCACTCAGGGGTTTTGCTTTGGCTATCCGGGGTCGTTTGTTTTTCTCCATATATATTAAGACTTTTTTTTCTAAGCTGTTGAAGAAACTCGTTGGGATTTTAATTGGAATTACACTGAATCTCTTTATATTAATTGGGGTAGAATGAACTTTTTACGATATTAATTTTTCGAGCACTTTGCCAACCCATGACATGGGAGGTCTTTTCTATCTTCTGATTCTCTTCAGAAGTTGCCTTCTTCAGGGGTTTAAAAATTTTTTTGTTTTTTTTTTTTGTAGAGATCTTTGGTGGTCTTTGGTTTAGTTTGTTTCTAGGTCTTTTATTGTTTTTTGAGGCTGTTATGTGAGGGGGAAGTCTCCTTTATGCCTTCTTCAGTTGCTTGTTGTTGTAAAGAAAGGGGCGAACTACTGATTTTTCTCTAGGTTAATTTGTATCCTGGTCTGCCACTTTTACTGAAACTCTTAATAACTTCTAGGAGTTTTTCTGTAGTTTTAGCAGCCCTTAGGTAAACAATCATATTATCATATTATCAGCAAAAAAGGGATAGCTTGACTTGCCTTCCTCTTTTCCAATTAGTATCCTTTAATTTCTTTTTCTTGCCTTATTGCCCTAGCAGTAGTTCAAGCACTATATTGAAAGGGAACAGGGGCAACCTTCCCAAGTTCCTACCTTTAAAGGGAATGCTTCTGTCTCTTCTTCTCCATTTAGGAGATGTTGGCACTGTGGGTTTCCTGTATATGGCTTTGATTACATTGAGGAATTTCCCTCCAATCCATTCCCTCTAGGACTTAAGCAGGAAAGGGATGTTGAATTTGTCAAATGGCTTTGTCTGCCTTTTTTTTTTTTTATTTTTTTTTTTTTGAGAGGGAATTGTGTGTTTTTTGTCTTCCTATCCATTTATTGTGTTTTATGATATTTATGGTTTTGGTATGTTGAACCATCCCTGCATCTCTGGTATGAATCCAACTTGTCATGATGGATGATCTTTTTGATGTGGGTCTGTATGCATTTTACAAGTAGTTTGTGGAGAATTTTTTCATCTGTGTTCATTAATGAGATGGGTCTGAAGTTCTCCTTTTTGGTTGTATCTTGCCTGGTTTGGGTATTAGAGTGGTGCTGGCTTCATAGAAGAAAAAAGGAACCCTCCTTTTTTATCCTTCTAAACAACATGAATATTAATGGTTGTAAGTCTTTTTGAAATGTTTTATAGAATTCTGCTCTGAAACCCTGCCCTGAACGGTTTTTAGTTGAGTTTTCTTATTACACTTCAATTTCTTCATATTTATGGGTCTGTTTAACGGTTGATCTCTTTCTTGGTTAAGCTTTGGTGATTCCCCCAGGATGTTTCAGATATTCATCCCATTTCTCTTAGGTTTTCCAAACTTAGTGGGGTATAGTTTTTGAAGTAGTCCCGTAGGATTGTCTGGATCTTTTCATTGTCTACTGTGATATTTCCCCTTTCATCGTGAATTCCCCGACTGATTTGGAGTTGCTCTTTCTTTCTTTTGGTTAACTTGGGCTAGAGGGTCTGGTCTATCTTGTTTATTCTCTCAAGAACCAACTGTTGGGTTCATTGATTGTTTTTTTTTTTGTCTTTTTTTGTTTTTTTTTTTTCTATTCATTGATTTCTGCTCTGATTTGTTTTTTTTTTAAAAGAAAAAAAAAAAACTTTTTAAAAAAATTCTATTAGTTATTGTATGGCAGGAAGTGGTACTGTCCTGATATAGGTTTGTGCATCCATAGTCATGCAGGCTGCAGAGTTAGAAGAGGGTGTTGAGTCCCCTGGAACTGGAGTTCTCCTGGAAATTGGAGTTACAGATGTGTCTTGGGCCTCCATGTGGGGTGCGGGGGATTGAACAGTGTCCTCCTCAAAAGCAGGCGGTGCTCTTAACCGCTAGGGGCCGATCTCTCCCCCCGCTGCTCTGATTTTTATTTCTTTCATGTCTATTGCATTTAGGGTTCATTTGTTGTTGTCTCTCAGTGTTCTTTTTTTTTTTTGGGTCTTTTTGGAGACAGGGTCTCCTGTAGCCCCGGCTGTCCTGGAAATCACACTCTGTAGACCAGCTGCCTTGAACTCACAAAGATCCACCCGGGCCTCTGTGCCTCCCGGTTCAGGAATTAGAAGGCTGGTTGGCACCACACCTGGCTCAATCTCCTCAGTGTTGTTAACTGCATGTGAATTCAGTCACTTGTAGCTCTTGTGTTTCTGTTTTTCAATTAAGGCAAACCGAGCTATAAATTTACCCTTAGGTCTGCTTTTAAAGTGCCCCATACGCTTTGCTGGATTGTATTATCATTGTCATTCAGAGTTCTAGGAATGCTTTTATTTATTTCTTTCTTTATTCTTCCTTGACCCATTCAATTATTCAGGATGGTGTGGTTTAGTCTCCATGTGTTCTTGTAAGATAGTAGGGCTATCCTGGTGGTTGATATTGAGCTTTATTGATAGAATGCATGAAATTTATTCAATCGTTTTGTATTTTTTGAGTTTTTTTTTTCTGTGTCCCAGTAGGTNCTCAGAGATGTAGGCAGTGGTGGGGGTGGTCTCACAGATGTAGGCAGTGGTGGGGGTGGTCTCACAGATGTAGCCAGTGGTGGGGGTGGTCTCACAGATGTAGGCAGTGGTGGGGGTGGTCTCACAGATGTAGGCAGTGGTAGGGGTGGTCTCACAGATGTAGCCAGTGGTGGGGGGTGGTATCACAGATATAGCCAGTGGTGGGGAGTGGTCTCACAGATGTAGGCAGTGGTGGGGGTGGTCTCACAGATGTAGCCAGTGGTGGGGGTGGTCTCACAGATGTAGCCAGTGGTGGGGGGTGGTCTCACAGATGTAGCCAGTGGTGGGGGTGGTCTCACAGATGTAGCCAGTGGTGGGGGGTGGTCTCACAGATGTAGGCAGTGGTGGGGGTGGTCTCACAGATGTAGCCAGTGGTGGGGGGTGGTCTCACAGATGTAGCCAGTGGTGGGGAGTGGTCTCACAGATGTAGCCAGTGGTGGGGGTGGTCTCAGAGATGTAGCCAGTGGTGGGGAGTGGTCTCACAGATGTAGCCAGTGGTGGGGAGTGGTCTCACAGATGTAGGCAGTGGTTAGGGGTTGGTGGTCTATGCGATGTAGGCCAGTGGTGGGGGGGGTGGTGTCACAGATGTAGCCAGTGGTGGGGGGTGGTCAGTGGTGGGGTGGTCAGTGGTGGGGGGTGGTCTCACAGATGAAGGCAGTGGTGGGGGTGGTCTCACAGATGTAGCCAGTGGTGGGGGGTGGTCTCACAGATGTAGCCAGTGGTGGGGGGTGGTCTCAAAGATGTAGCCAGTGGTGGGGAGTGGTCTCACAGATGTAGCCAGTAGTGGGGGTGGTCTCAGAGATGTAGCCAGTGGTGGGGAGTGGTCTCACAGATGTAGCCAGTAGTGGGGGTGGTCTCAGCTCTCACCGCTGTCGCCCAGTGGTGGTGGGGGTGGTCTCACAGATGTAGGCGGTGGTGGGGGTGGTCTCACAGATGTAGGCAGTGGTGGGGGTGGTCTCACAGATGTAGTCAGTGGTGGTGCGTGGTGTCACAGATGTAGGCAGTGGTGCGGGTGGTCTCACAGATGTAGGCAGTGGTAGGAGTGGTCTCACAGATGTAGCCAGTAGTGGGGGTGGTCTCAGAGATGTAGCCAGTGGTGGGGAGTGGTCTCACAGATGTAGCCAGTAGTGGGGGTGGTCTCAGAGATGTAGCCAGTGGTGGGGAGTGGTCTCACAGATGTAGCCAGTAGTGGGGGTGGTCTCACAGATGTAGCCAGTGGTGGGGAGTGGTCTCACAGATGTAGCCAGTGGTGGGGAGTGGTCTCACAGATGTAGGCAGTGGTGGGGGTGGTCTCACAGATGTAGGCAGTGGTAGGAGTGGTCTCACAGATGTAGGCAGTGGTGGGGGTGGTCTCACAGATGTAGCCAGTGGTGGGGGGTGGTCTCACAGATGTAGCCAGTGGTGGGGGTGGTCTCACAGATGTAGGCAGTGGTGGGGATGGTCTCACAGATGTAGCCAGTGGTGGGGGGTGGTCTCACAGATGTAGGCAGTGGTGGGGGTGGTCTCACAGACGTAGCCAGTGGTGGGGGTGGTCTCACAGACGTAACCAGTGGTGGGGGTGGTCTCACAGACGTAACCAGTGGTGGGGGTGGTCTCACAGACGTAACCAGTGGTGGGGGTGGTCTCACAGACGTAACCAGTGGTGGGGGTGGTCTCACAGACGTAGCCAGTGGTGGGGGTGGTCTCACAGATGAAGGCAGTGGTGGGGGTGGTCTCACAGATGTAGGCAGTGGTGGGGGTGGTCTCACAGATGTAGGCAGTGGTGGGGGTGGTCTCACAGACGTAGCCAGTGGTGGGGGTGGTATCACAGATGTAGCCAGTGGTGGGGAGTGGTCTCACAGATGTAGCCAGTAGTGGGGGTGGTCTCAGAGATGTAGCCAGTGGTGGGGAGTGGTCTCACAGATGTAGCCAGTAGTGGGGGTGGTCTCAGAGATGTAGCCAGTGGTGGGGAGTGGTCTCACAGATGTAGGCAGTGGTGGGGGTGGTCTCACAGATGTAGGCAGTGGTGGGGGTGGTCTCACAGATGAAGGCAGTGGTCTTCCCAGGCCTGTCTCTGGCTTCTGCTCTTTGCAGAAAGCTCATCCTTTGGAAGCTTCTGATTGGAGGGTCCACCTAGCCCCTAGCGTGGCCCTTCTTCTTTTGTGCTTGACCTTTCCCTGCCTGCACGATGGAGCTCAGGAATTCCTGAGATCAGCAGCTCTGAGAGGAGCCATGTTCAGTCAGCCCCTGCTGTCTGCTGTTCCTGTGGGAACTCCTCAGAACTCCTCGTGGTTCGAGGCATGTGTCTGTCCCCTGGCCTTCCCGAACAGGCCTCAGTGGCTGCTTCCTGCTCCTAGATGGGCCTTACCCCCCTCCCCCCCCCGTACCTGCACACACGCAAGTGTTTCCTTTTAAGCCTGGGACCATGTTGTGCAAAGAGCAGACATTTTTAATTTCATGAGTCTCTTAAGGATTGTTACATTGACGATGTATCTAGAACGTTCTTGGTCTTATTATAAATCAGAGGATCTCCTATTTGTGTTTTCCTCCGGAAATTGTGTACTTTAGAGTTTGGGTCTAAAGTTATTCCGAGTTTGAAGCAGCTCACAGGGCAGCCATGTGACATTCGTGTGGAAATCTCGTGTTATCACTTACGCAGGACAAGCCCTGGGCTGCTCATGGGGGGAAGCGCAGGGTGTCATGTTCTATATGTCCTTCTTCTTCCATAGCTCAGTGCACAACTCCCTTCCCATGACTTGTACATTGGTGCTGCCAGTAGAGAGGCTCGGTGCGGCCCCGGGTGCAGCCTGCTGCACTCTGTTGTTGGACTATATCCCTGGCAGCCTGGGCTGTGGTGTTCACTGATCATTCTTATCTGTGCCATTGTTGGGGTGCCCCCAGGGTATGCTGCCACTACTCATATTCCTGACGTCACTATGTCTCGGTAGCAAGGTCCACATGGCTAGGCAGAGGCCAGGAGTGTCATTGTGACTGAAGGGTATTTTCAGATGACCTTTCATTGGTCCAGTGGAGAGAGAGCCCCAGGTTCATCTGAGGAGCAGGACACTGACAAGTGCACAGTCCTCACAGGTGACTTCGCTCCCCAACGGTATAAGCAGCAGCATCTCCCACAGCACAGACCTCTGCTGTGAAGTGCCAGCTTGTCCCCAGGGACATGTGACTGAAGTGAGGACAGTATTTTCCAGAACAATTTTTAGAAACATACTATAAGTGAGGTCCATTGAATTTGAAGTACTCAGCCACAAGAGTGTGGGTGAGGATCCAATTACGATCCCAAAGCTGGTGGGAAGAGGACAGGCTGTGTCCCACCAAGTGCCTGGCACCACCACAGGACACGTACGGAGGGCTCTGCAGTGCGTGTGTTTCCAGGGTGGGTCCTGTCCATTTCATGACATCTGCCCTTAAAATCCAGGCAGAACATTAAGAGCATGGGCCGAAAGTTTGGAGATTGGTTGTACTTATCAACGTGACAGGGAAGTGAAGGGTCATTTATGCCCTGTGGCAGCAGTCTTCCTCAAACCCTGGCCAGGGTACTATGGAATGTTCATCCCAAGAATTCTGGGATGCTTATGCAATGAAGCTGCTTCCCAAGGCCCTGTGGTTTCAAAGCCTGTCTCCCAGGAGAAAACTCTAACTGTTCCTTCAAAGCTCTGAAGGTTGTCTTCTCTGTGAGGGCTTCTGCAGAGTGGCAGTGCATCCTGCCCACCAGGAACTGTTCATCCATTACTGTGTGCGGCTGTGTTCTCTCAAGACCGTGGCCGTCTATGGCAACCCATATTCATGTTCAAGTCTGCTCTGAGGCCTTAGTTATGACTAAAGATCCTGGCACACAGCCGATGGCCCATGTGGTTATTAAGTGAGACAATCTCAGACCCAGATGTCTGCTTCCCTGGGCTCATTGGTCTGGGGTCTGAGACCCATGGACCTTTAAGAGTGTATACATGGGAGGAAGGCCAGAGAGGGTACCAAGGCATGCTAGTCACTATGGGGATGAACAGAAGCGACTATTATGGGCGGAAAAATAGAAGAACCTGGGTGAGACAAGTCATGATGCGATTGAATTTGAGTTTTGGGGACTATGGTTCAAAAGTGTGAGAGCCACTGTGGCCTGTTGTCATCTCCTCCCTCCCTCGTGGCAAATGACTACAGGTAAAACTTACCTGGGGAAAGTGCTAATATAATCCCTAAATGTGAATGTGCTAATTCATTAAATTTAATGTCGGATGTGATACATATACAAAATTAATGTGGAACTGTGCATTTAATAGAAGAAATAAATTGGACTGTGTAATCTCTAAAGTAATGTGGAATGTGCTTAATATCATACAATAATGTGGAATGTGATATATAATTAAATAAATGTGAACGGTGTATATATCAATAAATCCAACTGGGAAAGTGATAATATACTAAATAACTGTGGAATGTGATTCATATCAATAAATAAATGTGAGAAAGTGATAATATAATCAATACAAATGTGGAATGTGATAATCATAATAACTAAATCGTGGAATGTGGATATATAATTAAAATGTGGAATGTGATAATATAAAAATCTTTTAAAATCGTGGAATTGATAATATAAAAAATAATGGGGATGGATAATATAAAATATATGTTGCGAAATTGATTAATCTAATAAACTAATGTGGCTTGATGCATTAACATAAAAAAATTAATGTGGAACTGTGATAATATAATAATTAAATGGTGACTCGTTGATAATATAACTAAATGTTATGGACAGTCGATCATCTACTAACTAACTGTGGCAAGTGATAATCTACTACATCAATGTGCTGGAAGTTGATTAATATAATACCTAAATGTCGGTACGTGATAACTATACTACAATACTTGTGGCAGTGAGTGACCATTATCATCACTTAAAACACGTGGAAAGCTGATACATATAAACTATCCATGACTGGGACCTTGATAATATAATAAATAAATGTGGCCATGTGATAATATAATCAATCAATTTGTGGAATGCTTAATATCATACCCAATGTTGACCGTGCTTAATCTCATCCCTACATGTGGCAAGGTGCTCATCATAATAAATCCTGTGGGCAGTGTAATCTACCCACCCCCCTGGGACCGTGCTCCATATCAAAAATACCTGTGGGACGTTGATCATTTCTAATACTACATGTGGACCAGTGCCTCACTCCCTCAATCAATGTGGAATGTGCATAAAATCATCACTCAAGTGAACTTTGCTCATCTCATCCCTCCCTGTTGGCCTGTGCCCATTCCTCCCCTCCCTGTGGCTGTGGATCATCTCCCCCTTCCTGTGGCCTGTGCTCATCTCCTCCCTCCCTGTGGCCCGTGCTCATACTCCCAATCTGCCGTCTCTCTTCCCGTTGCCCTGTGCTCTCTCCCCTTCCTGTGGCCTGTGCTCATCTTCTCCCTCTGCCTGTGCTCCCTCCTGCCCGTGCTCATCTCCTCCCTCACCTGTGGCCCGTGCTCATCTCCTCCTCCCTCCTTCTAGTTGCCCTTGCTCATCTCCTCCCCCCTATGTTGCCCGTGCTCCCCATCCCTCCCCTCCTGTGGCCCGTGCTCATCTCCTCCCTCCCTTGTGCACGTGCCCTAGCTCTCCTCCCTCCCTGTGGCCCGTGCTCAACCCTCTGGCGTCTCACGACTGTCTCGCTGTCCCGTGCATTCCCATTGCCGTCTCACTCCCCTCCCTGTGGTCCGTGCTATCTGCCCATCTTTGTGCCCGTGCCCATCTCCCTCCCTCCCTTGGCCTCGTGGCTTCATTCTCCATCCCTTCCTGGACGTGTGCAATCTCTCTCCCTCCCTGGTGGCCCTTGACTCATCTCCCCCTTCTCTGTGAGCCGTGCTCATCTCCCCCTACCGGTGGCCTGTGCTCATCTCCCCCTCTCCTGTGGCCTGTGCTCACTCCCCACTCCTTGTGGCCTGTCTTCATCTCCTCCCTCCCTGTGGCCTTGCCCTTCCTCACTGCCGCTCACTCCCCCCTTCCTGTGGCCTGTGCTCATCTCCTCCCTCTCTTGTGGCCTGTGCTCATCTCCTCCCTTCCTGTGTGACCTTGTGCTCATCTCCCCCCATGCACTGGCCGTGGTGACATCTCCTCCATTCCTGTGGCCTGTGCTCACCTCTCCCCCATCTCCTGCTGGCCCTGTGGCTTCATGCTCCTCCCTCTTCCTGTGCCCTGTGTCATCTCCTCCTCTCCTTGGGCCTGTGCTCATCTCTTCCCTCACTGTGCTGTGCTCACCTTCCTGTGCTTCATTCTCCCCCCTTTCCTGTGCTCATGTCCTCCTTCTTGGTTGCTCATCTCCCCTCCCTGTGCCTGTTGCCTGTGCTCTCTCCTCCCTCCCTGCTGGCACGTGCCTCATTCTCCTGCCCTTCCTGTGGCCTGTGCTCATCCTCCTTCCCGCTCATCCCTCACGGTGTCCTGTTCAGCCCTCTCCACTGTGCCGGCTCATCTCCTCCCCACCCTGTGGCCCGTGCTCATCCCCCCCTCCCTGTGGCCCGTGCTCATTCCCCCTTTTCCCTGTGGGCCTGTGCTCATCTCTCCCCTCCCTGTGGGGCCCTGTGCTCTCTCCTCCCTCCCTGGGCCGTGTCCTCATCTCCTCTCCTCTGCCCTGTGTCCCCTTCGTGCCTCATCTCCTCCCCTCCCTGGTGGCCCGTGCTTCATCTCCTCCCTTCCTGTGGCCTGCTTCTATCCCCCCTCTGGCCTGTGCTGCCTCATTGTGCTCATCTCCTCCCTCCCGTGGCCCTGTGCTCATCTCCCCACCTCCCTGTGGCCGTGCTCATCTCCACTTCACTGTGGTTGTCATCTCCTCCGGATCCCTCTGGCTGTGGCATCTGTCCTGGCCTGAGCCTCCATCTGCGGACTCTAGTTATCCACCTCCTGTTGCCGTGTCCATTCTCCTCCTCCTGTGGCCCGTGCTCATCTTAACATCTGGCTGTGTGATCCCCTTCCTGCATCACCCCTCTGTGGAACCGTGAAAATAATCAATACTCGCTGTGGCCAGTGCTATACCCTACCTTCGTGGCTGTGACTATACTCCCTCACTGTGGCTCTTTGTCATCTGTCCCCCCATCTCTGGCTGTGCTCATCTCTACCCTTTCTGTCGTTCTACACTGTGGCATGTGCCTACATCTCCCCCTAACCTGTGGCCGGGGTGCTCATCTCCTTCCATTCCTGTGGCCCTGTGTAAGTCTACCTGCACTCTGTGGCCTGTGCTATCTCGCCCCTCCCTTCCTGTGCACTATCTCTACTTGCTGCTCAGCTCTTCCTTCCTGCTGGTCACTCCCTGGTGGCTCATCTGCCTACATCCTACCCCCTTAGACCCTCCATGTCATCCTCCCCGCCCATGCTCATCTCCATCCCTCCTGTGGCCTTGCTCATTCCCCCCTTGCCGTCTCACTCCTCCCTCCCTGTGGCGTGCTCATCTCACTCCCTCCTGCGTGGCCCGTGTCTCATCTCTCCCCTCCTTGTGGCCCGTGTCACCCGCCCTCGGTGCCGTGCTCAATCCCTACCTCCTCCTTCCTGTGTCTTGGCTGCTCATCCTCCTCCCTCCCTGTCGGGCCCCTGTGCATCACCTCCTCCCTCCCTGTGGCCTTGCTCATTTCCTCCTCCTTTTGTCGCCTGTGCTCATCTCTCCCTCCCTGTTGGCCTGTGCTCATCTCCTCCCTCCTTGGCCTGTGCTCATAGTCCTCCCTTCTTGTGGCCTGTTGTCTCCTCTTGCCCTGCTATCTCCTACCTCCCTGTGGCCATGTGCTATCTCCTCCCTCTGCTTTGACTGGCTTCTCATATCTCCGCCCTCCCCTGTGGCCCGTGCCTACCATCTCCCTCCCTCCCTGTGGCGCCTGTGCTCATCTCCCTCCCTTCCTGTGGACCGTGTTCCATTCTCATCCCCTCCCTGTGGACCGTGCTCATCTCCTCCCTCCCTGTGGCCTGTGCTATTTCCTCCCTTCCTGTGGCCTGGCTCCTTCCTCCCTCCTGGCCATGTGCTATCTCCTCCTCCCTTGCTGTGCTCATTTCCTCCCTCCTTGAGGCCGATGTATCCCTACGTGCAGTTTCCTCCCTCCCTTCTTGGCCGGTGCTCCATTCTCCCTCCCTGTGGCTGTGCTCATCTCCCCCCCTCCTGTGGGCCTGTGCTCATTTCACCTCCGCCGTCCGTGGATCCCCCCTCTTCGTTGCTCATCTCCACCCTCCCTGTGGCCTGTGCTCAATCTCCCCCTCCCTGTGGCTGTTGCATCGCCTACCTCTTGCCTCCTCCTCCCTTCCTGTGACCCTGTCTCATCTCCTCCCTCCCTGTGGCCCCTGCTCATCTCCCCACCTCCCTGGGCCGTGTGCTCTCCCCTCCGTCGGCCCTCCCCCTTCCGGTGGCCTGTGCTTGACTCTCCTCCCTATCCTGTGGCCTGTGCTCATCTCTCCATCCCTTGCCTGTGCTCTCTCTCACCCTGCCTGTGCTGTGCTCATCTCCCCCTCTCCTGTGGCCTGTGCTCAATCTCCCTCCCTGTGGCCTGTGCTCCTCTCTCCCACCCTGCTGGCACCCGTGCTCATTTCTCCCCCTCCCTGTGGCCGTGGTCATCCCCTTGGTTGCCGTCCCCCCTCCTCTCCTGTGCCTGTGCTCATCTCCCTCTTCCTGTGGCCTGTGCTCATTCCCCCCTCCGGCCTGTGCCACCCCAGCCCGTGCCCTCATCTCCCTCCCTCCCTGTGGCCTGTGTCATCTCCTCCCTCCTGGGGCCTGTGCTCATCTCTCTCCCTGTCCTGTGACGGCTCTCTCCCCCTCCTGTGGCCTGTGTCATCTCCCCCCCCCTTCCTGTGCGCATCTCGCCCCTCCTTTACTGTGTCACTCCTCCTTCCGGTGCCTGTGCTCATCTCCTCCATTCCTGTGGCCCGTGTCATCTCCCTCCCCCCTCCCTGTGGGCCTGTGGTCTCATCGTGCTCCCCCCTTCCTGTGGCCCATGCTCATTCTTCCTCCCTCCCTGTGGCCTTGCCCTCATCTCCTCCCTCCCTGTGGCCTGTGCTCATCTCCCCCCTCCCTGTGGCCTGTGCTCATCTCCTCCCTTCCTGTGGCCTGTGCTCATCTCCTCCCTTCCTGTGGCCTGTGCTCATCTCCCCCCTTCCTGTGGCCTGTGCTCATCTCCTCCCTTCCTGTGGCCTGTGCTCATCTCCTCCTCCCTGTGGCCCGTGCTCATTTCCTCCCTCCCTGTGGCCCTTGCTCATCTCCCCCCTTCTTGTGGCTGTGGTCATCTCCTCCCTCCCTGTGGGCTGTGCTCATCTCCCCCCTCACTGTGGGCTGCTCATCTCCCCCCTTCCTGTGGCCTGTGCTCATCTCCCCCTCCCTGTGGCCCGTGCTCATCTCCCCCCTCCCTGTGGCCTGTGCTCATCTCCCCCCTCCCTGTGGCCTGTGCTCATCTCCTCCCTCCCTGTGGCCTGTGCTCATCTCCTCCCTCCCTGCGGCCGTGGCTCATCAACCCCTCCCCTTGGCACGTGTGCTCATTCCTCCCTCCTGTGGCCTGTGCTATCTCCCCCCCCTCCCTGTGGCCTGTGCTCATCTCCTCCCTCCCTGTGGCCTGTGCTCATCTCCTCCCTCCCTGTGGCCCGTGCTCATCTCCCCCCTCCCTGTGGCCTGTGCTCATCTCCTCCCTCCCTGTGGCCTGTGCTCATTTCCTCCCTTCCTGTGGCCTGTGCTCATCTCCTCCCTTCCTGTGGCCTGTGCTCATCTCCTCCCTTCCTGTGGCCTGTGCTCATCTCCTCCCTTCCTGTGGCCTGTGCTCATCTCCTCCCTTCCTGTGGCCTGTGCTCATCTCCTCCCTTCCTGTGGCCCGTGCTCATCTCCTCCCTCCCTGTGGCCTGTGCTCATCTCCTCCCTCCCTGTGGCCTGTGCTCATCTCCCCCCTCCCTGTGGCCTGTGCTCATCTCCCCCCTCCCTGTGGCCCGTGCTCATCTCCCCCTTCCTGTGGCCCGTGCTCATCTCCTCCCTCCCTGTGGCCTGTGCTCATCTCCTCCCTCCCTGTGGCCTGTGCTCATCTCCCCCCTTCCTGTGGCCTGTGCTCATTTCCTCCCTCCCTGTGGCCTGTGTTCATCTCCCCTGCCTGTGGCCCGTGCTCATCTCCTCCCTTCCTGTGGCCCGTGCTCATCTCCTCCCTTCCTGTGCTCATCTCCTCCCTCCCTGTGGCCTGTGCTCATCTCCCCCCTCCCTGTGGCCCGTGCACACCTCCTCCCTCCCTGTGGCCAGTGCTCATCTCCTCCCTACATGTGCGACCGTGCTCATCTCCCCCCCTCCTGTGGCCTGTGCTCATGTCCCCCCTCCCTGTGGCCTGTGCGCATCTCATCCCTTCCTTTGGCCTGTGCTCATCTCCCCCTCCCCTGTGGCCTGTGCTCATCTCTTCCCCTTCCCGTGGGCCTGTGCTTCATCTCCTCCCTCCCTTTTTGGTGGCCTGTGCTCATCTCCTCCTTCCCTTTTGTGGCCTGGGCTTATTCCCCCCTTCCTTGTGGCTGTCGATCATCTCCCCCCTCCGTGGCCCGTGCTAAGCGTACCTCCATGTGCGCCTGTTGTCTCATCTCCAACGGTGGCCCGTGCTCTTCTCCTCCCTTCCTGTGGCCTTTGCTCATCTCCCCCCTCCCTGGGGCCTGTGCTCTATCTTTAATAACTTGGGCCTGTGCTCATCTCCTCCCTCCCTGTGGCTTGTACTGTGCTCATCTCCCCCTCCCTGTGGCCTGTGCTCATCTCCTCCCTCCCTGTGGCCCTCTGCTTCATCTCCTCCCTTCCTGTGGCCTGTGCTTATCTCCCCCCTTCCTGTGGCCTGGACCATCCTCCTCCCTCCTGTGGCCTGTGATCCCTCCCCCCCTCCCTGTGGCCCGTGTTCATCTCTCCCCTCCCTTCGGCCCCGTGCTCATCTCCCCCCTCCCGTGGCCCGACTTGCTCATCTCCTCCCTCCCTGTGGCATGTGCTCATCTCCCCCCCTTCCTGTGCCGTGCTCATCTCCCCCCTCCCTGTGGCCTGTGCTCATCTCCCCCCTCCCTGTGGCCTTTGCCATCTCCCCCTTCCTGTGGCCCGTGCTCATCTTCCTCCCTCCCTGTGGCTGTGCTCATTTCCCCCTTCCTGTGGCCCGTGTTCATCTCCTCCCTTCCTGTGGACCGTGCTCATCTCCCCCCTCCCTGTGGCCCGTGCTCAACTCCCCCCTCCCTGTGGCCTGTGCTCATCTCCCCCCTCCCTGTGGCCTGTGCTCATCTCCCCCCTCCCTGTGGCCCGTGCTCATCTCCCCCCTCCCTGTGGCCTGTGCTCATCTCCCCCCTCCCTGTGGCCTGTGCTCATCTCCCCCTCCCTGTGGCCCGTGCTAATCCTCCCGACTGGGCACGTGATCATCTCCCCACATTACTTGGCCCTGCTTCATCTCCCTTCCTCCCTGTGGCCTGTGCTCATCTCCGCCCTCCCTCTGGCCTGTGCTCATCTTTCCTCCCTCCCTGTACCGTGTCTCTCCCCACTCACTTGTGGCATGGGCGAGCTAAGCCCGTCTGTGGCCTGTGTCATGGCCCTCCCTCCTGTGGCCTGTGCTCATCTCCTCCCTTCCTGTGGCCCGTGCTCATCTCCTCCCTCCCTGTGGCCCGTGCTCATCTCCCCCCTCCCTGTGGCCCGTGCTCATCTCCCCCCTCCCTGTGGCCTGTGCTCATCTCCCCCCTCCCTGTGGCCTGTGCTCATCTCCCCACTCCCTGTGGCCCGTGCTCATCTCCCCCCTCCCTGTGGCCTGTGCTCATCTCCCCCCTCCCTTCCTGTGGCCTGTGCTCATCTCCCTTCCTGTGGCCCGTGCTCATCTCCTCCCTCCCTGTGGCCCGTGCTCATCTCCTCCCTCCCTGTGGCCCGTGCTCATCTCCTCCCTTCCTGTGGCCTGTGCTCATCTCCTCCCTCCCTGTGGCCTGTGCTCATCTCCCCCCTCCCTGTGGCCTGTGCTCATCTCCTCCCTTCCTGTGGCCCGTGCTGCGTGGTCTTTGGATCCCCGTAGGACATAGAGGGAAAGCCAGTGGTGAGGCGAGCAAGCACACATCTGAGTGGCCTTCACCAGGAGATGCAGACGTCATGTGGGAGTGGGCTTTGTGTTCCCAGCCTGAGGTTCCCATTCTGCAAGTGCTCTTTCCTGGCAGAAGAGACGATGGCTCTTGGGGGGCTCCTGTTGTTACAGTCTGTTCTGTCCAGGGGTTCTTTGCTGCTTCTCAGCAAGCGATCGGGAGGCCATTGCAGTATCAACTGGGAACACGGAGGCCGAGTCCAGTGCCTGACCCAGAACCTCTCATGAGTCCCAGTACCTGGAAATCGTCATTTCACTAACTGGTTTGTGAAAGCTTGTGCTTTTGTGTGGAGTGCTGGGCCAGGAGGTGGGACCTGTGCGTCCCCTCTCCTGACTTTGGAGTCTTCCTCCCACTCAGTGGAGACTCTAACCCTGGCTCCGTGCTGGCCATGGTCTACACAGCCCCTATGCAGGTCCTGGCTTTACAGGTTAGACATGCTGCCCTTCCTCATTCTGAGTCTTCATGGGGAAGCCCTGCTGGGCTCCACTGAGATGGAGGGTGGGCAGCCTCAGGGAAGGCCGGTAAGGCAGGAGGAGAGCCCTCCAGGGAGGCAGGGCACCTTGTAAGCCGAGTCTGGGGGTCTTTGGGGAAGATATTTATGGAGTCTTTCATGGGAGACTTTGCAAAAGCAAAAGAAAGGTTTGGACAGTGCTTCTCTTCCTCAGCCCAGCGTGCTTCACTCTTCCAACAAACAGGCACTGACTATAGGGAGATCGTCACTGCTGATTGCTGTCCACCCTTCCCAGATTCCCGCAGCCGCTTCCTCTCACAGCAAGCCTTCTCAAGAGCACACCTAGCTCTTTGCTGCTTCAAAGCTTCGTTTTTCCTTCCTGCTGTCTAGTATCATAAAGGGCTTTTGAAAGAAAATACTCTATTCTTTCTCATTGCTTGGAAGCACCCTATTGTCTGGCTAAATCAAAGCCTACTGTTTGCCCGTTCACAGCCTCATGAGTATTCCAGTTATTTCTGGGTCTAGGTTATTCCAAATAAAGCTACTGGAACACTTATGTATAAGTCTTTGTGTAGATGAGTGCTTTCAGTTTTCTTGGGTAAATAGTTAGGAAGGAACCAACACAAAATATGCTGACTCTGTTTTCCAAGAGAAATGAATCCAGTGTTTCCAAAGCACCTGTGCCATCTCACGTCCCCATCAAGAGCATATTTGTCTCAGTTTCTACATATCCATGTCAACTGTGGTCTCCAGGTTTTGAAATGGCTATGTGGTAGTACTTACTTGTTTGATTTTATTCTCTAGTGACTAACCATGTTGAGTGTCTTTTCACTACTTACCGGCCTTTCACGTATCTTCTTTGCTGAATCATCTGTTCAGATTTCTTGACCCCACCCTTTTTTAAAATTGGGCTGATTTTTTTCTTACCTTGGACTTTTGAGACTCTGTGTCCTTTCTTGCCTCCCCCACAGTTGTCCAAAGCTGGCCTCAAACTCATATGACCCTGCCCCAGCCTCCTGAGCACTGAGATTCCAGGTGTGTGCCATCATACCCTACTTAAGAATTCATTCGTAGCCGGGCGTGGTGACACACGCCTTTAATCCTAGCACTAAGGAGGCAGAGGCAGGCGGATCTTTGTGAGTTCAAGGCCAGCCTGGTCTACAGAGTGAGTTCCAGGACAGCTGGGGCTACAGGGAGACCCTGTCTCAAAAAGACAAAAAAAAAAGAATTCATTGGTTGCGTGGTCTGCATGCGAGCACTTCATCAGATGCGTGCCTCGCAAACAGTTTTCTCCCAGACTTTGTTCGCTCTCCTAAGTGTTATGTGAAGAGTAGGCATTTTTAAATTCTGTCAGCTGTTTTCTTTTAGGGATTGCCATTTTTGGGTTGTTGTCGGGAACTTTTTTGTCTGGTGTGCTTGCAGTGTGCCGGCTGCCCAAGGCCGCTGTGGCAATGACATAGATGTGGAGGCTTGAACCGCAGGAATTCCTTCTCACCATTTGGCACCTGCAGTCTGAAAGGCAGACCTGCTTGGGCAGAATCAAATGTTGGCCAGCTGTGTTCCCTGGGGGCTGCAGGGAGAGTTTGTCCTTGACCTTCCTTGACTCCTGCCACATTACCCCAAGCTCCCTCTTAACTACCCTCATCCTCTTTCTCCTTTTTCCAGGTCCCTTCCCCCAGTCCCACAGGGTTTCCCCATTTCAGATCTTTGCCTAAATTACATATGCAGAGCACCTTCTTTTCATTGGCCATTTAAGGTAATAGAATTCACACATCCAGGGAGTTGATCATGATATCTTTTGAGGGATCATTTTCTTTAGCTTACCTCACACTGTGAATTCATTTCTCTGGATTTTAGTCTTCTTGCTGAAAGAAATGACACTAGCTGTGACTATTTCAAGAGATGAGTATAGCAAAAAGTCAAATAATGAATATAAAATAATATAAGATCTAAAACATCTATCCTAGTGCCTAGCACAGGGTTGATTGACATGCAGTGAAATAATAATAATAACAATAATAATAATAACCATCCTTACCAGGAGGCCATGAGAAATGTTAGAATTGCACAGATAGTTGGAAATCAATGTGAAAAAAATTAGGATATCCTATCCAAAGCTAGCTCATGTTCCTTTAAGCCTATCGGCTTCTTAATTCATAAGCAGATAATGTTTGCTGTCAGAAAATGTCCATTTGTTAGCTGGGTCTGTTTCAGAGAATCGTCAATTAACTGCTGTCTTGCTGTCACGCTGATGAAATCAGACTCCACATCAGCCCTGCAGTGGTTCATGCTGCCCCTGCTCAGCTGCTGTGACTTGATCAGCTTCAGTAGCACACGGAGGAACAATAGTCTTCTTAAACACTTGTTTCATGAGGCACGGAGTGTATTTCAAATAAGCAGAGTACATTAGTGCCCTTATTCTCTATTTTGAGGGGTCCCTGTCCAAGCATCATAATGAACAGCATCCATAAAGGTCAAGCAGATTTATAGTTGTTGAAGTGAACGTACAATGTAGTACTCATAAATTTGTGCTTGTGCTTGAGTTTCCCACAGCATTACAAAGACACATTGTCCTTAGGGAAGTACACTAACCTGAATCACTGTTTCATTTGGCAGCTGTCTACGCCAAGCCTGCATTGTCCGGTAGGGGTGGTAAATAAATATACAGTAAAACAGTGTGCCTAACTGAAATCCCCAAGATGCCCCTCTAGGGTTTGCAGTTAACTTTTGTATATGGTGTGAGGTATGGATTACAGCTTTTTTTTTTAAGCCAATGTTTTACTGAAGCTCTGTGCATTTCATACAAAATTACATTACAAATCAAATCTAGACCCATGTTCCTCTCCCTGCCCCCCCCACCAGAACTCATGCATTCTGCCAAACATGTTTTTCATCTTTTTCTCAGTCTCTTTCAAAATTTTTGATGCAGAAGTTTACTGTTTCAAGCAGTTTACCTTTTCAGTCAGTTCTTTGACATAGTCTTTTCTGTTGTTGTTATTCCTTCCAATATGCATTACTCCAAAATAAGCATATATGCATGCCACATATATCATATATCATAGGTTTTAGCATCTTCAGCTTATGATTTTTTTATTAGGCTGAAAGATGCCATGTTTGAAGTCTCCTCTTGGACAAGCCCAAACCACCATCAGTTCTGCCATTGTGCTCCACACTGGGGTTTTCCCTTCTCATGGTCACCAA
>VZQC01013219.1:1380173-1389748 GCA_009823505.1 Rhizomys pruinosus | reverse complement strand
GTTTCTTTTCTGATCTTGTCTGTTTGGAGTTCTATGTGTGTGCTGGATAGCTTTAGTGTCAACTTGACACACCTGGGTTGAGGGAGCCTCAGTTGGGGAATTGGCTCCATTGGACTGGCCTGTGGCCACGACTGTGGAGTATTGTCTTGATTGTTGGGCAGTGTGGGAGGGCCCAGCCCACTATGGGTGGTGCCACCCTGGGCAGGTTGTTGGGTACCGTATAAGAAGGCAGGCTGGGCATGGGCCAGGGGAGCAAGTCAGAAAGCAGTGTTCCTCCATGGCCTGTGCTTCAGCTCCTGCCTCCAGGTTCCTGCCCTGAGTTCCTGCCTTGGGCTCCCTGAGTGATGAACTGTGACCCAGGAGATGTGAGCTGAATAAATCCTTTCCTCCTCAAGTTGGTGTTGGTCAGAGTGTTTTGTCACAGCAACGGAACACAAACTAGAACAATGTGCTTCTTGTATTTGTATTGGTTTGTCTATTTTTAGTTTGGGGAAATTTTCATCTATTATTCTGTTGAAGATCTGATCAAAACCATTCTCATGGGATTCTTCTCCTTCCTCTATTCCTGTGATGCGGAGGTTTGATCTTTTCATAGTGTCCCATAATTCCTGGTTGTTCCACTTTTGTGTATTTTTAAATTTTTCATAATCTATACTTGAGCTTTTTAGTTGTTCTGTGTTATCTTCCCAGTCTTAAATTCTTTGTTCTTCTTCCTCCATTCTACTTCTGAGGCTTTTCCCATCCTTTCCTCTTGATTGGATGAGTGTTCTATTTCCTTTTTTATTTCATCCCGAGATTTCTTTAGTATTTCCACTTTTGGAGCTTCAATCTCTTCCTGTAGTTCTTTGCTTCCCTGGTCGGTTTCCTTCTTTATTTCAACATGGGACCTTTTCAGTGTTTCCACTTCCTTCTGGAGTTTGTCATTCTCTCCCTCTAGGTCCTTCTTGAGGTTTTCATTCTCTTTCCTTAGTTCTCTGACTTGTTCTTTATATTCTTTGATTTTTTTGAATATGTCTGCAATTGTTCTTCTAAGATCTCTGTCCTGGGCCATCCCCAGGGGTATCACACTGTAGGAATCTCTCACAAGGTTGGTAGAGCTTGGTGTGGAATTATCCTGCACCTTTCCCTTGTTGTCCCTTTGTTGTATCCCTGGCATGTGGATTTCCCTTTTGCCTGTATTTGGATGTGAATCCCAAGTGCCTCTTGAAAGCTTGCTTTGCTTGCCTCCTTCAGGTGTGTTTTTTTTCCTCCTTGTTTACGGAGTGTTGACTTATATAGGTTTCAGGCTTTCAATTTTGTTTATATATTGGAAGTCTAACTCACTCTTCCCTTTCTATTCTGAAGGCATGCCCCAGTACTCTGTGCTTCAGGTGGTCCTGGGAAATCCCTGATCTAAGCTCTGTGCACTCAAGTCTCACAGTGGCAACAGGCCCAACTTTTATACCAGCTAGCAGGGTGACTCTGCCCCCACAGCCACACAAGACAATGATTCAATTATCCAAGAAGCCAATGAAACAATTATCCAACAACCCAGTGATAGAATTATCCAACAATCCGCCTGGCTGAAGCACCCAGCTCCTACCTGTGTTTCAGGTGGTCCTGGGAAATCCCTGATCTAAGCTCTGTGCACTCTGGATTAGAGCTTTATTTTTTGTAGATAAGATCTTGTCACTTGCAGAGAAGACTTCTTTCTTGCTGTGTTAGTCAGGGTTCTCTAAAGAAACAGAATCAATGGAATGAATATATAGCTATATACAAATTTATTGATTTGCTCATGTGACAGAGCTCAAGGAGTCCAAAATAGCCGTGCCCCACTGGAGAGGCTGAAAATCCAGGGAACTGCTCAGTCCTCAAGGCTGGATGTCTCAGTAGTCCCAATCTGGTGCTGAAGGCCTTATGGATTCCAGGAGATCTGCCGGTCTCAGTACACGCTGGTATTCGAAGGGTTGATCACAGTAGCAAGACAAACTCACCAGATGAGAGAAGCATAATCCTTGCAAGGAAAAAACAAAAAAAAAAAAAAAAAAAAAAAAAAAAAAAAAGACCCACGGCTCCCTCCTGCCATTTGGCCTTTTACTGTCCTACGGCCATCGAAGGGTGGGTGGGTAAAGCCCACTTGGGGTGGAAGCCCTAATCTGGCTTGAGAGCGTAGCTCCAATCCGAAGATCTTTTTTTCTCCTCCTCTTATTTGTTTCATCCTTAGATCCAGTCCCAGGATTCAACCATCACAAGTCCCACACCTTGTCAACCCGACACCCAATAAATAGCCTCCCTTATGTTATGCTTAAATGTCAATTGCAAACAATGACAAGCTCATAATTCCACCTAACAAGTTATAAGTGTCCCATGTGCAATCGCAAAGCATTATACCTTAGAATAGGTCGTGGTAACGCTCCCTATTGAGGAACACTCTGTCCTTCAGTGTTAATAACCTACATATTGACACAAACACTTAAACACTTATCTTCCCGTTGCACATTCAAAAGGGAACAACACAAGTTATCTGCTTTTAATTACTATATATTATAATTCGATGAACAACCACATTATTAACCAAATAGGACAAAAGTTAATATTTATTATAATTCATGTTTCTGCAACTGGTCCCATGTCCTCAGCTGATATTTATGACTTCTTTCTTCTATCCATTCTGTATTTCCTCCACCATCAAAAAGCACCTCTGCAGGTCTTGACCCATACCTTCATCCCCAAAGAGTCTGGGCCATTTATTATCCCGTCTGGTTTGGGTTGTTGGAGTTCCCATTGACCTTAATCATAAGGACATGGTAGCCCCAGAAGGCACCCTACAGCATCTCCTGCCTTCCCGACATAATCTTTCCTGCCCCCATTTTGGAGAAAAAGTCCAATTTCCCATCCTCTCATGTACATATGCTTTAACAACAAGTCCAGACTGGCTGCTACCTTCTGTTCACTGGGTCCAGTCAGCATAACATCATCAATATAGTGGGACCAGTGTGATATTTTGTGGACGAGTCAGGCAATCAAGATCCATTCTAACTAATGTTATGAGCACAAGCTCTGGAGAGTTAACACTACCCTTGAGGTAAGACAGTAAAGTATTACTGTTGGCCTTGCCAGATGAAAGCAAATTACTTCTGGTGGTCCTTATGAACCGGTTTGAGAAAAAAGCATTCCACTCAGATAGTGCATACCAGGAACCAGGAGTCATATTAATCTGCTCAAGTAAGGGACACCACACTATGTACAGCGGCTGCAATTGGGTGTCACTCCTTGGTTGAGTTTTCATAGATCAACTGTAATTCTCCAGATCATCTGCTTTTGCACAGGCCAATTGGAGAGTTAAATCGGAGGATGTGGTGCGAATACCACCCCTGCCATTTTCAAATCGCTGATGGTGGGCTAATTTTCTGCAATCCCTTCAGGGATAGGATACTGTTTTTGGTTCACTATTTTCCCTGGTAGAGGCAACACCAATGGTTTCCATTAGGCCTTTCCAACCATAATAGACCTCACTCCACAGGTCAGGGAACCCAATGTGGGATTCTGCCAATTGTCTAAGTATATCTACCCCAATTATACATTCATGGGACTATGGGGAAATAACCACAGGCTGAGGTCTGGGGACCCCCATTGGCCCACCGTGAGTCATGCTTCAGCCAAACTCCATTTCATCACCTGGACCTCATAGGCCCCTACTCTAACCGGAGGCCACAATGCTTTTAGGGTCTCCTGGATCATGTAACTCAGATCCAATATCAATAGGCCTCGAAAAGTCTGATTTTTCTTTCCCAGTGTATAGTTACCTAGTAAAAGGCCTCAGGTCCTATGGGGAAGGACAGGAGGAAGAAAAACAGGATACCTCATTGGATTTGTGACCAGGTCCTTCCTCATCGGACCTGGCCACCCCCTTCATTAAGGGTTCGTTGGGTCTGTGACACTGCTCTCAAACCTGGAAACTGGATATAACTGGACACGGCTTTGTTACTGCTGAAATCCATGTTCCTTCCTGTCACTTGTTCTCGAGCTTTTCTGCTTATACAGATGCAAATAAAAACTTAGTATGCTTCTTATGTATTTGGTTCCTAGGGACACCACCATGATTAATTAGCCCAGTTCCAAAGATCTATTTCGGGTCCTGCCATTATAGGCATTGTTTTGCCTTCGGCGATTCAGTGCTACAACTGATGCCTACCCTAGGATGACTTTTGTCTTTATTTCTGTGTAAACTCTATGTAAGTTGGTGACAGAGAAACAAGCTCTTCTGATCGTGCTCTTCAGACTCCTTAAACTCAGTGTCATGCTCTGGGCCATCAATCGATGTTAACTCAATCCCGACATGAAGACCTGCCAAATCCTTTCAATCTAAGCTCAGAATGATTGCAAAGCGAAGCTAAGTTTTTTATTCAATTTTGGTGTTTCTCTACATTAATTTCATCTTATTTAAGCTAGTGGAATGTACTGTCCTCTGAAGTGGACCCTGTCGTGACAAATCGTGGAGGCAAAGAGTTTTTTTTTTTTTGGTTTTACCTGAATTGGAGTATTCGAGTTCTCAAGCCATGCCATGTGGTGCTGGGACCCGTCACGATCCTCCTCAGTACAAGCCAAGGTATCAGGCACGCGAAACTCACGGCTTCAGTAGGCCTATGTTTTAATAAATACGTTAGCAACCATTCAATTAAACTTTTACACCTTTTTAACTGCTTGAGCTTCCATGTTAAAACTAGAATCCTCTACTCAGTGGGCCATATTGATAAACTCAGTCTGATCCAATTTATATGCTTCTTCCAAGCCCTGACCATCAGCCAAACACATATGCTACAGCCCATGGATCAGTATAGTAATCAAACGCTCTGCTATATTTCTCCTTCAGGCAAAATGACAAACATGTGCACTGCCCGACTTTGCCACTGTAACTCTTCACCCAATGTCTTTTAGGGTTGATTTCAGAAATTGGTCTGTAATGCTGCAGCTTCCAACTCTGGGTGTACCTGCATGTGAGAACCATCAGTAACCAGTCCCTAGTCTTTCTTCCTCAGTCAACTGATCATAGAGGCAAACCCATGAAGCCAAGGTGCATGTAAGACAAGGGAGGCATTGTAAAGGAGTGTGGACCATAGGCATTGGGCACTTCTTCATGTAGCTTGCTTGCCCTCAGGGCCTGCCGGGTCCTGTCACATATGTACCACTTCCATTTGATAAATGGACTGTTGCTGTGCATTCCTATATTTATGGTCTGGTGGGTCAAATAACACCCAGCTCATGATGGTGAAGCTCAGGTTGCATGGTTACTTGGTGGCCCATTGTCAAATGTTCAGTGTCCATAGGCTCATATCAGCAGGCTAAGAGCTGTCTCTCATAAAAGGTAGATAGTTGTTGCAGATGAAGGTGAACTTACTCCAAAATCCCAAGCAGCCTCGACTGTGATTCCCCTATAGGAGCCTGCCACAGACTCCGCGAAGCACCTCTATCTGCCACTGAAACCTCAAGACCATTGGGTCCACTGTGATCATATGGCCTTACGGGGCAGAGAAACCTGCACTGCCACCTGGACCCGTTGAAGAGCTTTTCTCCTGAATCCATCAGGCCTTCACGAACAGATTGGGACTTACTTGAGACATCCAGCTTGACAGCTGAGCAGTTCCCTGGATTCTCAGCCTTCCTAGTGTGGCGCAGCTATGTTGGACTCCTTGAGCTCTGTCATGTGAGCAAATCAATAAATTGTATATAGCTATATATGTGTTACTATGATTTTCTGTTTCTTTACAGTAACCCTGACTTAATACAGATTGTGGTACCAGAGATTGTTTAGAGAAAACAAGAATTGAAAAGGATGAATTTCTTTTAGTGGGCTTGGTAGTCTTTGGAGCAAGCTCTCCAACTCCAATGAAGCCTAGAATCACTGAAGGCTCTCACTGGTGCATGAAGGGAATGTTAATCCTTGGTGCAGACTATTCGATGTAATTATAAGATAGATCCAATTTGACCACCTAACTCGCCTCTTGTGAAAGAGCAACGGAATTTAGCATCTCTATATAAAACATTGAGTAATTTAGTGGAAAACTAAAGAAAATAATGATGTTGCCTGGTTGTTCTAGCATCTCTGGATAAAGTTGATAAGAGGAAAATATAGGAGCGTCTGTGATAAAAATTGACCAGTCCAGATTCGCAACAACAGTTTCCAAAAACAACTTAACACGTTTCCAGTGTGCTCTGGAAGACAGGCAATGTAGACATTGGAGAAATAATGGTAGAGCTCTGATGGAGAGAAGAACTATCTCTGAATGTCTCAGGGAATGAGAGAGAGTTAATAAGTAGATGATGTTGGATACGCGTTTCCTCGTCTGTGTGCAATGGGATACAACAGGGATGTAGAGAGCATAGCTGCTCGAGTGCCTTACCCAGCTCGATGTTCTACAGTGATGACTCACGTGCCATTGCAAAAAAGAAGCAATGACACCGACTTGACTTGCCGATCATCTTGCAGCCAGGCAGGCAGTGGCAGGTTTTATTCAGTGTTTTTTTTGGATGACTCATTGCTGTGGATACCAGCTCTTTTCCAGCTATCTCGTGTATGGACCTCAATGGGCCCCCAGCTCTGAACAAGAGTGTTTGTCCCTAGCAGGATGTAGGTTATGCTCATGGCCTATCCACTGGCTTCTCTCTCAGATGGATTTCGCTCTGCTGTGCCCATACTTTCCACAGAAGGACCACATTGGCCTCCGTTGGCACTTTCTCTGGTGATCCATGCCAGTCAACTAGGGCCGTTTGACTACTCTGCACTTCCTTGGAGGGGCGCGCTTAGTTTTACAGGAAGCATCCTATGGACTGATGCTTTGGATATTGACATCCGCGTCATTGCTCTATCATTGGGAATTTGTCTGTTCTTTGTGGATTTGAACCCCACTCCTGGACCACATCTGTATTAGTCATGGGTTGTTTCTAAAGAAACAGAACAATAGACGAATATATAGCTATACAAAATTTATTGATTTGCTCACATGACAGAGCTCAAGGCAAGGTAGTCCCCAACAATACGACAATAGCCATACCCCACTGGGAGGCTGAGAATCCAAAGGGAACTCCTCAGTCTGCAAGGCTGGATTGTCTCCGAGTCCATAGTCTGGCTTCCATGATCATAGGTTCCTGATGAGATGTGCCTGGTGATGGATTCCAGGAGATCTTGTGTCTCAATAAAGCTGGGATCCGAAGGGTTTATCACAGCAGCAATGAAAACTCGCAGTGAAGAGAGAGGCAAGCGCTCAGAAAAGGGACCAGCTCCCTACTGCCATGCCTTTAATACGCTGCCGGCAGAAGGTAACACCGTCACATTTGGGTGGGCCATCTGCTTGAGGTAGTCCAATCCGAAGATCCTTTTCTCTTATTTGTTCATCCTTAGTCCAGTCAAGTTGACACCCAGGATTAACCATCACCCTTGCTAAATTGTCTTTCCAGATTTTTAGAAAACTCAACTTTCCACTTGTTTATGGGAAGGGTTCTTTCTAAATCTTCTATTCTACTCAACTGTTCCTTGACACCCAAACTATAATTTGGTCCCATAGTTTTTTACCAGTGTGTAAGCAGGTCTTATGACCCCACCCACAAACTATGATTTTTTTTCCAGAGTAACTTTGGCAACCTTAGGTTCTATACTTTTTCAGTATAAATTTTTAGAATCATCTCTTTGGTTCCTACCACAAAAGTTATTATAATTTTGATTGAGATTTTGTTGAAACTACATTCACACTCTGGGGAGAATTGTATCCTACATATGTAGAGATTTCTGATCCATGAACATAGTTTATTTCTCCATTGTTACAACTTGTTTAATTTCCTTCAGAAATGTGTGGTTTAATTTCTTTCAGAAATGTGTAGTTTTCAGTGTACAACAAGTTTCATATCTTTAGCAACATTTTGTTTCATATCTTTTATCAGATGTATTCCTAAAGAGATCCTACCTTTACTAGTATGATTCCTGTTGATGTTTTAAATTTTAATTTCTGGGACTGGAGAAATGGCTCAGCGGTTATAAGAGCATTGGCTGCTCTTACAGAGGACTCAGGTTTGATTCCCAGCACCCACACGGCAGGTAACAAAATTCCAATTCCAATGGATTGGATGCCTTCTTCTGACCTCCATGGACATTTCACAGCAGGGGTGTACTTACACGCATGCAGGCAATACACTCCTACACATAAAATTTAAAAAATAGAATAAAAAATTAATTTCTAATTAGTTTTCACTAATGTAGCAAGGTATAAACTTAAGTTTTAAAATTGATTTGTCGTTCTGAAACTCTAAGTCATGTCTGGTTGACTTTTGTAAATGTCCAATTGATTTTCTACATAAATGATCATGTTCGCAAATGAAGGCATCCTAATTTCTTCATGTTCCGTTGGGTAGCCTTCCGTTTGCATTTTTTTGCTTTATTTTACTGGCTAGAGACTGGGTGGGTTGCAAGTGGCCATCAGAGGCCACTGGTCGAATTCTCCATTTCAGGGGAAAGAGCATTTTGCATTCTGGCTCTCCTCACCCGCAGAAGGTTAGCAGGGAGGCTTTAGGGAAGTTTTTTGTCAAATTGAACATGTCACCCCTTATGCCTAGTTTTCCATGATTTTTAAAAAACACTTGGAATGCCATTCATATTGTGCAAGGTTTTTTTATTCTGCATCTGTAGAGATGGCTAAGCGTTCCTGTTCTTATCCACTAACAGGAGGAGTTACATTGTTTGATGTTACAATGTTAAAACACCCTTGCATGTGTTCTCCTTAGATTTATTGTATTATTTTTCTTAGATTTTATTGGCTTTGATTTGCCAAAATTTTGTCCAGAACTTTTCCTATCTGTTATTTACGATGCCAATCTGTGTCAATTCTTATTCTGCCTTTTCAGGAAACCAAGGTAATGCTGAGTGCAGAACTGCACTTCCTTCTTCTTGTTCAGTTCTCTGGAAGTGTATGTTGTTGAATTAGTGGGTTTTTCTTCTTTCTGACCCTGTAGTAGAAGGTACAAATGAACCTGTCTGGACCCTAGTATTTTCTTTGTGAGAAAGTTTGTTATTGTTGGAGCCAGAAGGGACAGTTAGTTAGTTATCTGTTTATTTCTGAAATTACCTTCATGGTTTTGTGTTTCTTTCAAAGAATTTGTCTTCTTACTCCAAGTTGTTAAAATCACTGAATAAAGTCTCAGTCCTCAGGATTCAGCTGCGCCTTCTCTGGCAATGTCATTACAGTCATTCCTGATTTTGGTAATTTGTTTCTCTCTCTCTCTTCTCTCTCTCTTTCTCTCTCTCTCTCTCTCTCTCAACCTTTAATTATTCTGGTTAGAGGTTTATCAGTTTTGTTGATTTTTTTTTTTAAAGAATGAGTTTTGGTTTTAATGATATATTTTGTTAATTTTCTTATGGGCATAATTATTATGTTTCCTCTAAATATTTTGGGTTGGATTTGCTAATTTTTGGTAGTTTCTCAAGGAGACTGAAAACCACTCATTAGAGAATTTGGGGTACTTGAATATAAACTTTGCCCACTATAAACTTCCCTTGGACTGTTATTTTAGCATCATTGCAAAAATTCTGATGTACTGTGTGTTTATCT
>VZQC01013219.1:1365173-1377673 GCA_009823505.1 Rhizomys pruinosus | reverse complement strand
ACCATCGTTTACTCCAGTGCCGGGGGATCCAGTGCCCTTCACTGGCCTCCAGAGGCCTTGCATACACATGGTCCACTTACACACATTCAGGCAAAACACTTATACACATAAAATAAAGGCGTGGTGGGGCATGACTTTAATCCCAGCAGTGGCAGGCAGATCTCTATAAGTTCAAGGCCAGCCTGGTCTACATAGCGAACTCTGGGCCAGCCTAAAGAGAGACCCTGTCTTTAAAAATTATGGCTTCTTTTTGAAGCCATCATTTTTTTATTGAGCTTTTGTGCATACATCTTTTATTGAGCTTTTGTGCATACATCTTAATCACATTTAGACCCCCCCATCTGCACCTCCTTGCCCCCCCCCCAGGAAGTCGTGCATTTTGTCCTATCTGCTGAGGCCCAAGTTTGTACACTCAGATGTCCCTCTGTGTGAGTTCATCCACTGGAGCCTGGTTGGCCTTCGGTGTCACTCCCTTAAAGACGATCACCTCTCCCTGACCCAGCAGGGATCCCTTGCCCATAGCTCTGTCAGACTGTTTCTTATGGTCATGCACCTCCTTCCCTGGCTTCTACAGTATTTCTGCCCCGTCCTTCCACAATGGTCTGTGAGCCCTGGGTGCGTGAGGTTTACTAAGAGTCCCATTCAGGGACACACACTCTGCAGTCTCTTACTTTATGCTTTAGCCAGTTGTGGCCCTTCTGTGTTTATTGACCTCTGTGGCATGAAGAAGCTTCACTGGTGAGACTTGAGAGCTGCCCTAGTGTCCTCTAACCTGCTGTTCTACTGTTTGGTGTGCCTTAGGTGTAGAGGTCCCATTGTAGATGTGTCCCTTAAGCCTGGGAATCTCACAGACACTTATTTTCTGTGTGTCTGACAAGTTGTAGAATTCTGTAATAGTCTGCATCTGCTTTGATGAGAAGTGACTGGTATACTTGTCTGTAGATATAAAGATCCATGTTTAGCTTACAAATTGCATTTGCCCAGGGTGGGGCGATGCAGATCCTTTTATCTCTCTATTTCATTCTGAACACCGTCTTCTTCTGCAGGGTCCCCCCTCTTGTCCCTGTTCGGTATAGTTCCTTAGATGTAATTCTCCTCCTCCAGGTCCAGTTGTGATCATTTCACCCGTGGTTGACGCAGCTGCTGGGAAGCTCAGATTGAAATGACTCTTCCGTACCGACAGCCCCTTCTCTCCCTTTGCTTCCGTGGGTGCTGTGACTTAGGCACGTGTTTTGCTGTGTTCTGTGTGAGTCCTTTGGAGAAGCCTATGACCCCCTCACCTGAGGCTGCCTGGGTGGCTGCAGTGAGATGCAGGCTTGGAAAATCACTCACACCTGTAGCCCAAACCCCCCTCTGTCTGAAAGTCTGTAGGAAGTTAAGCAAACACAGGGTGTGCTTGCCATTATGCCGGGGTGGCTGATGATTAATTTGCCTTCTTAGCCACAGTTGATGGTCACAGAGGACAGCGGCACTTTTCCCTTTCCCTCAGTTATTGAATACCTCTTAGGTTCAAATTAGTTTTTGTGTATCTTTGAGAAATTGGCCACACACTTTGGCATGATGGAGAAACAAACGTCCTAGAAAGATCAGGAATCTTCTCTGGATGTCAGTTTTCTATTTGTTTTATTGTTGTTTGGCAGAGAAGTGTTTGAACAACAATGTAACAAATGTTCTTGTGGTTTAGATATGAAGTATTCTTCTAAAAGACTCATGCAGTGAAGGCTTGGCTCCTTGATGGTGGTGATATTTGGGGAGGAGTTTCTAGAACATTCAGGAGTAGAACTTATCTGGAGGAAGGAGACTACTGAGGGTCTGCCCTTGGGGAGTGTACCTTGTTCTGTGTCCCTCCCTGTCAATACCGCACCTCCCTGCCCTCCCCAGGACGATGCTCTACCTCACCATGGTCCAGAAACGTCAGCACTGGTCAACCATGGACTGAAACCTCTGAATCAGGGGGTCAGAATAAGCATGTACTCTCTCTAAGTCGTTCTTTCAAGAATTTCCTTCCAGAATTGAAAGTTTTGGTTGATATGGGACTTTGAGTTAGGGTCACTTGCATTCATCTCGTTTGCTTTACAGGAAAATAACATGCTGTATGGGGTTGACAGACCTCATAGGTTCGTGGCAGACAGCTCTAGGATGCAGTGTGGTCACTTTGTTTAACGTTTAGTTGGAACAAGATGGTGTTACTATGGTCTGTATTACTGCAGTTACTGTGGTAACCATGGATATTTTCTAAAAGATTCTCGGAAGCTGGATTGGTAGCCAGAACGGACTCTTTGGGCCCTAGACACACCAGGAGTCTGCCCACTTTCATCCTGCTAGCTTTTGCTTCGTGGAACCTTTCATTCAGTGGCTCCAGGGAGTCAGCCATGCCGCTCTCCCTTGCTGTGCTCCAGTTTCTGTGTCTGTGAAATGTGAAGTGGACAGCAGACAGAGCTTTGTATTCCTTCCTGCTCCAGTTGGAGCCACTCAGAGCTCGAGTGCACCTTGACAGGGGCGGGAGCGAAAGTGCTGTTCCTCCTACTTACTCCTGTGGTGTTCTTAGAGCGAGCCTGCATGGCGGATGTGCTGTAGAGCACAGACTGAGTTCCGGTGGAGGTGGAGTGAAGGGTCCTGCTTCCTATGGCTCTCGGCAGGAGCTTGAGTCTTGTACAAATAATTGAAGTAATTGTGTAAAATAAGCAGTTTGCTAAGATGCTTGGCGTGTGTATGGCCCATTTCCTGGGGTTTGGTTTTAGGAGCACAGAGGAGCAAGGATATCAGGAAGAACGTGGCTGAACTGTGGTTTGAGTTCAGAGCTGACTGGGAAACAGTGGCAAGGGTGGCATGAAAAGCAGATAGTTAATGGAAGGACCTGTGCACCACGCATGGGTGGAGAGGTTCAAGCCTTAGTCCATCAGCGAGAGGTCAGAGGTTTATAGCAGTATATCTATCCATTCAGAAAATGGCAGCTGAGTCCCCACTGGGGACGGCATATTTTTCTAGATGACAGATGTAGCACCAACCCTGACCTTGGGATCTTAACATTCAAAAACTCATTACAGAAACATCCAGAAGTACAGTGGGCGAGAGAAGGTAATAGAACAAGTCCATGTACCTGTAAAGTCAGTTCACCAATCATTAATCATGGCCATCTTGTTTACTTTCTACCCTCTGCCTTCTCCCAGATCATAGACATTACCTGACTACACGGTCAGGGCACAGCTTTGCCATTTGAGAATGTTCAGTCAGCAACCACCATGATTTCCATGATCAAGCCCAGGCAAACTGATGACAGCCGTGTTGTTTCTGACACCCAGCCTGGGCTTGGCTATTTTACAGCCAGTTTGTTTGAATCAGGGTGCAAATGAAGTAGACGTAGATCTTGAGTGTCCTAAAGGATTTTAATTTATCGACTGACTGAGTATAGACACACAAGCAGGCCTTGTGTGGACAGGGCCACAGAGACCGTAGATCTTGCAGTGCCTGGACTCAGTAGGTTCCTGGGTTGATTTGCTCTTGGCCAACACCTTGTCTGAGCGACTACTATGTCCTTCCCCTTATTCCCAGCAGGGGGCGCCAGCTGCAGTTTTGTTTTGTCTCCCTGCGTGTTGAGGTTGCTGGTGGTCTCCCCCATATCTGGCCCTCATCCTTCTTTGTTACCGACCGTTCCTGGCTGCCTGCTACTGGCTAGCTCTCCTCGGGGGGTCGCGGTTTTCTGGGAGAGTCCCTTTGGCAGGAAAACACAGGGAAGCTTGAACGGCGTGCAGAAATGAGAAACTAAGAGAAGTTTCCAAATCTACAGCAGCTTTATTGAACAGGGGCAGTGATTATATAGTGATCTTTGGGAGAGGGCAGAACAAAGGATTTTGGCAAAGCTTTACAATTACATAGGTAGGTAAAAAAGTCAAGATTTACACATTAACTGAAAAGCTCAGAGCACTCAGAGCAGGAAACTAAAACATCACAAAGTTTGGTTAGGAAATAAACTTTCTTTGAAGTAAAATGTAGAAATCTTAAGACAACCTTTACTGAGGAAATAAACATCTAAGAAGACAAGCATAATTGAAAAGTTATAGCTCACAGAGTAATAACTACAAAGTTTTTAGCAGCAGATATTGGTCCCTATTCTTCATTCTGAGGCTAGAGTAATAAATCCTAAAGTTAATAGGTTGCTTTTAAGTTTTCTATTAAGTAAACCTTATTCCTATAGTATCCTGTTAGCTATTAGTTTTCTAACTCTGACTGCTAATCTAAGGTTTTAAATTTTTACTGAGAACCAAGAGCTGTCCCACTGTTTGCTTCCAGCTAACAGCTTGTTTTTTGTCAGATAAGTGGCTGGTGTAAGGAGACTTAGTCTATGGCTTGCTTTACTGGGGAGTTGTTAGAATCCAGGCTTTAACAAGAGGAATGTCTTATCACTCGTCTTGTCTGGGACCAAGAAAAAAGAAATTCTTTTATTTTAGGTTTAAGGGGAATTTTTATTTTAACCTTAATGAAGAGATGTCTTTTCATCATACATTTTTATCACTGGAATCTGTTTTCTTTAAGGACATTCATGTAAGGCAAGAACAATACTGTCATGCAATTATTTGTTTTCTTCCTTGATCTAAGCAAGTTTTAACTTGCCATATACATTAACAGCCTAACATTACATTGTTTGTTAAGGAAGAAAAGGTCTGTTTTTTACTTTGGATCCAAAAATTCTTGCTGCCAGGAAAAAGCCCTGTGCCCAAGAGAGGCATTTTATTTGCCAGTTCTTGACATATAAAAAGTTTATTTTGTATTCTATAAGCTGGCTTTAAAAAAAGATCTTTATGTGCTCAGTTTTATGCTAAGTCCAACACCAGCAAAACGTAATATCCTAGGAAAGCATCTCAATCTCCGGGTGATCTTAGCCGGGTATTCTGCCAGGAACCTCCAGGGAGCTTAGCCCCAAAGGGCACATATCCCCCGTCTGCTTTATGAATATGATCTTAATACTTTACACAAGCGACACTGGAGTGTGTGTGGCAGACGCGCAGGTGGATGCCGCACTTCTTGTACCTAATGATCCTGCAGCAACTTGTACACATCACCACGATTCCCTGTTTCACTTGGGTTTGTAAGATGATGCTTTTATTTCCATCATCTGTGCATTTATTAGCTCAGTTTTTAAGTGGAATTTAGGTCACTTCTTCCTTTCTGGCAGGACAGAAAGCCACACAAGTGTCATAAATGCTCTCTTCTGGGCTACTTGTACTGACTCCACGCCCAGAATTTCCATATTACAGAGAATGTTCTAAAGCTTTAAATCACTAAAATAAATAAAAATGTGGGTTTTTTTTTTTTTGATCCCTTAAGATGGCCAACAAAATCCAGGACTGTTGATATTAAAAATAAAGCAAAACAAAGCAATGCACACAGTATTCACAAGTGTTTGTTGGAAGCTGCACCTGCCAGGACAGAGGGAGCTTGGTGGGAAAGGGCAGGGAGGAGGACCGGCCAGGGTTTGTGTGACGCTGGATGAACTGGGGTCGAGGACCAACTGACCAACCTGTTCTAAGACAATTTCTCCAGAGAACACATGATCCTCATCTCCGCAGAAGGCCTTGCAGTGTGGAAGTGTACTTGGGGTGCTCAGGACTTGAGAGCTTTCCCACGGTCCCCGTGCAGAGGTAGAGTCTGGCCATGAACCTGTCAGTGGCACTGTCGGGCGATGATCACATTCAGCTTTCCTATGGTGTCTTCATTCTTCACAGTGCGTTATTCCTGTCATCTCCATATGGCTCCTGTAGGGACTGTCACCCAAGATGCCACCCCTGCCAGTCCTCTTGGGGGTGCTCTCTTTCTGTGGAGGTATCCTGTGCTGAGGGAGGCCCAGGGGCAGACAGCACCAGTGTGCCTGAGGGTGCGCCCTTCTCAGATTGTCAGTGGTGACTGCAGACATCTCTCACAGTCCCTGCAACCCAGGGTCTGGGGCAGCTTTGGGCAGCAGTGGGAGATAGCTCTGTCCAGCTCTGGGGCAGGCCTGGGGACCCAGCACCTCTTAGGCATGATGCTGACCTCCACAGTGTTTGAGAAAAATTGCAGGTACCTAACTGGGTGGTAAGACATTCATTCAAGGATAAAATTAGAGACAAACTGTGGATGTGTTTTCAAAGTGGAGCTCAGGGAGCTGAGTGACTCCCTGACGGCATCTTAGGGTGTGCGAGGTCCTTTCTCCTCGAAGTGTACCAGTGTGAGCCAAGGTCATCTTCTTCATGGATATCCATTACAACCGCCAGCACAATGTGCACGAGGATCAAAGCCTCTGGCTGTCCGCTCTGAAAATTGGCATCAGAGAGACCGCCAAGCGGTCGGCAGAGCTATGAGCCCCACTTGAACTTTGTTAGGGGGTGGGTGTCACAGGTCTTCATATGTTATTTGTAGCTATTGTCTTTAAATGTAATCATTTTAAAAGGTCTTAGTGTGGGGCTTATGGGTAAATGTCAGCATCTGTCACCACCTACGCAAAGGCTTTTCGTGGCGGCTTCAGTTATTTCCAGATGTAAAGGACCCAGAAATAGATCCATTTTATGTGTGGTATTTTAAGAATTTTTTAAATACTATATTTTATTCTTTGAAAATTTAGTAAATCTGTACAATGTGTACTGACCACCCTCACCCAGCGCTGCCTCCCTTGAACTACCTCAGTGCCCCCTCAACCCTTCTCTGTCCCAGCTTCACATCCTCTTTTTCAGGTGCTGTTAAAAATGAATCTAAGTCAAGAACTCGCTTGCACATTGCCGTGCGCGTGCATTGGGCCTTCCACCCGGGCGTGATCAACCTGCTAGCAGCTGGGTCCCCAAAGGAGGGGGACTCTTCTTCCTTCAGTAGCCTGCCCAGAGCCCATTGATCGGGTGTGGTGGTATTTTGATCCCTGCCCCCATCGTGGACTTCCGATGTGGCTTGATCTTTTTTTTTAATATTAAATTTATTATTTTTAAAAAAAAAAAAAAAAAAAAAATTAAAATCAAATCTAGACCCGTGTCCCTCCTCCCTACCACCCCCACCCGCCAGAGCTCATGCATTCTGCCAAAAAATGTTCTCTATCTCTTTTCTCAGTCTTCTCAAAATTCTCCATATATAAGTTGACTGTTTCAAGCAGAGGGTAACAGTTTAAGGTCAGTTTTTTGATGCATTCTTTTCTGTTGTTTCTTCCAATATGCACCACTCCCCAACTACTTGGATAACAGTCAATGGCGGGGCTGGAGGATTGCCTAGCAGTAAGAGCGCCAACCGCTCATACAGAGGCCCGGGGTCGATCCTCAGCACCCACTTGGCGGCCGAGAAAAACCGTCTGAATCTACAATTCCAGGAGAACTACAGTTCAAGGGGAATTCGAGACACTCTTCTGACCTTGCGGAATTTGCACGAACACGGGAGTCGTGAACCAACATGCACGCAGAAAGTACTTCATCACATGAAAAAAAAAAAAAAAAAAACAAAAAACTCAATGGACCAGATCTTGTTGTAGGTAATATTGAAGGGAGAAAAGTAGATGCTTGAGTGAAGGGCCGCAGCCATGTGAACCCCATCTAGAAAACAGCATCGCACAGCTCTCACTCAATTACGTCAAAATAGAACTCTCCTCCCCCTGTTCTGTGAAGTTCATCAAGCCTTGCGTGGCACGGTGGGGTTGGTGCAGATGACCCACCTGCAGCTCATTTGTGCTCCACACTTTGACCAGTTATGGGCCTCTGCATTCATTACTGCCCACTGTGAAAAGAAGTTTCTCTGACCAGAGCTGAGAGCAGGTATTAAGAATGCAGGTGACAGCATGCCATTTAGCACAACAGCAGCAATAGCTTCCCCTTGCCACCTGAGCCCGGAGCCTATGATCTCCCCAGCCATGGGCTTCTGGCCAGGTTTTCAGTATCAGGCATGAAATCCCTCCCGTGGAGCAGGCCTCCGAACTAATCATAAAGTGCTTGGCTATCTGCCGAGCCGTCACACCACTATTGCTCAGGTGGGCGCACTTGCCAGCAGGTTAGTATTGCAGTACCCAGCACTAGGTGCCTCTCCTCCCCCAGCAGTCTGCTTAGTGCCATCTGGCCCTGTGTAACTTAGGCAGCAGGGAGACAGCTTCCTAGTCAGTTCACGGTTGATCTCTCCGTGCCCAGCATCCAAAGTGAGTGGTGTCTTCACAGCAGGGTCTTATGGTCTAATTCCTTGGTTATTGTTGTTTTTGCGAAGGGCCCTACTATGTTAGCTGAAACTCACTATATAGACCAGGCTGGCCTTGATCTCACAGAGATCTGCCTGCCTTTGCCTCCTGAGTGCTGGGATTAAGGCGTATGCCACCACTCTGGCTATTAAGGTCTAATGAATGTGTGCAATCAAGAGCAATGGCAACGGGCTGCATTAGTTCGGGTGCCTTTGGGGCCTCCCTAAACAGTGACTCATGGTGAGGGGCCTGTGCATGATACTGAGATCTTCATTTTATAACTCATGCCGTCTGGAGCAGCAGCATCCACCCATGCAGGGGACTCCTGTTCAGACTCCTTTAAATATTATTCTTTTAAAATTTCATTTACAGACTACTGGGTTTCCACAAGGCTTCTTCACATATCTTTCGTTTCAGCTAACCCACCCCCTGCCCTCTCCTCTTCGATCTCCTTCTCACTTAAACCTATTATTTTCTTCCTCTTCTTTCATGTCGTCTGTGTTCCACTATCCCCTCTAATTGAATGACATCAGATTTATTTATTGTATATGTGTTTGAGGGGCGCCATGATGTGCACATGTGGTCAGAGGACAACTTCCAGGAGTCTGTGCTCCCCTTAGACCATGCGTGTCCCAGAGATGGAACTCAGGTCATCAGACTTGAAGTACTGTTATCTGCCAAGCTATCTCTTGGGTCTTAGAACTGTAGTTTTAATGTTTTCCTTGAAATAAAACAACAATCCCAATGAGGGTGCCAGCTGGTGTGGACCTGTGGCATGTGCCAAGTGGACTAGAGTGAACCCCTGCTCCTTGCGTGAGCCACCCAGCCTTCCTGGGAGAGCTCATGCTTTCCTAAAGGGCTGCCCAGGCACTCTATATGGTGGTCAAGGGGACGTCATGTGAATGATTCCTCCAAGAGGTGCTTGAGCTCCCTCACCTGAAAATCTGTTCCAAAAGCAGCAGGTGGACTTTAGGAAGTTGAAGCATTTGGAGTTCAGAGTTTTGGATTTCTAAAAACCCAGCAAGTATTTAAAAATCTGGAAAAGAAAAAGATTAGAAGTGCTTCTTGTGTCAGATAAGGGGACTGACTTGTATTCTTCTTCACAACTTGGTATAAATGAAGGAAAAGACACACAGTGACGGTTCCTTCGTAGGATGTGTGCTCGCCGGTGGGAGGCTCAGAGCTGCAAGGGTGCCTGGATCAGTACGTCCTGAATTTCCTCTGGGACTGCCTGCCTTCCGGAAGGGCTGGGCTGTGGTTAAGGGGGAGGGGGCACTGTGGGAATTCAGTGGACTGCTGCAGACTCCCAACAGAAGTGGTCTTACACCTGGACCTTGAAAGTCCATGTAGGGTTGGCCAAATGGAACAGGTGGGAGAGATGGATGTCACGTTGGAAAAAACTATGGGCGATGGTACTGGGGGGACAGTGAAGGGCACATCCTTCAGAGCTCGGTCCTGGCCACTGGAGGTGGCCCCGAGGCCACTCAGGAGCATGGTGAGTGGTCCTTTCCTTAGTGGACACCAGCATTTTGAAGTGACAGGAAATCAGAGGTGGCCGAGCTGCTGCCAGTGATGGTGTCAGTGACCTTACACTTTGCCTCCCCCAAAGGAGAACCATTGTCGCCGCATCAAGATCCTTGGAGACTGTTACTACTGTGTGTCGGGACTGACCCAGCCCAAGACCGACCATGCCCACTGCTGCGTGGAGATGGGTCTGGACATGATTGATACCATCACGTAAGTGCCTTGTCGTCATTGGTCTGCCCAGGGCTGCAGAGGCTGAGGCAGCCACAGGAGCATGCTGGGTATGGTTATTGGTCTGCCTAGGGCTGCAGAGGCTGAGGCAGCCACAGGAGCGTGCTGGGTTTGAATGACCCACCCAAGCTGGGAAATGATGCTTTGGTGACCACCTCCTTACAGTGGGTGATGTATTTCTTTGCCCACAGACATTCTGTGTATTACCAGGTATGCCTGAGCCATGCCAAAAGAACCTTTACAGCTGAGCTGGATGAGGCATTGAGAAAAGCTGAGAGCCCAAGTCCCTGTTAAAAGTTAGTGCGTATGTTCTTCCTAGGCTGTGACTGGCTCAGGTGTTTTGCAGGGAGAGAGGGTGGAGGGCTGGGCAGGTGAGTCGTTGGGGAGTGACGGGACCCTGATCAGAGATGCGGACGGAGGCCAAGGGGCTCTTGTCGAGTTAGAGAAGGTTTAGATCAAGCTAGAGATTGGGCAGTGGAAGAAGGCAGACTCAAATTGAGACATCTCAGAATCAGATAGTTTCCATGAGATGGGTTCACGGGGATTGGTGTGAGGTTGCATGGTCCGAGGAGAGGGTAATGACATGTCTTGTGAGGAGGATAGGAAGTGGCTGCCAGGTGAAATGAAAAGACACCCACCACCAACACACCACACACACACCACCACACACACACACAAAACATCCTCATAGCCAGGGCTGTGCAGCAGTTGTAAGGAAGGAGCCCTTAGGACAGGGAGTAAGGCTGGCTTCCCAGGTAACGTGGATTCCAGTGGTTGCCTTGCGCAGAGCCCATGTGCCGAGGCTGGAGTAGGAAAAGTTGCCCCTCGCCCCTCGTGAACCACCAAATGCAAGAGCCACGACCCCGGAGAGAAGCAGCAGACTAGAGGAAAGGTTCTGCTGAAAATGGATAAGGGGAGGAGATGGGAAGAGACTGGCGGGGGAGTTGGGGGGGGCGGCGGCAGGGGGGAGGCGAAGAAGAGGGGGAGGGAAGGACAAAGGACAGGATGGGAGGGGGAGGAAGAGGGCGAGGAAGGATTCCTGGCTTGAAGAGGACTCAGAAAGCGATGACTTTGTTCTCTGGCAAAATGTTATAGCACGTGTCGCATCAAATCACTATTGCATGTCATATGAAACACATGACAGCACGCATCATAGACCATCATGTTTTCCATGTCCTGTCACGTCATACGGCCTCGTCTGTATCTTCTGTGGCATCATAGACCATCCAGTTATATCTCACCTTATATCGGATTTTATGTTAGACATCACAGTGTAGGGTACCATGTCATATGACATCAGGTATCATATATATCACATGATATAATATTCCATGAAATAATACTGCTATGGAATCTAAGTCTGCCAGTTCGCTGCTCAGCGGGTCCAGTGGTATGATGTTGGAGCAGAGAAGAGATATCTTCTGTAAAGCCAGAAAAGCCAAGAAGTGGCTAGACTGGCATCCTTGGAGACCATCTTCAGGCAGTTTCTTAAATTTCTCTTTAACTTTAGGTGATTAAGAAACAGTTGATGAATTGAAATATGTTATATATCTCTGTGTGAAAATATAATGAAGCTGGTTATATTGTACATTTATATACATGAGTAATGAAAAGAAGAAACAGTTGAGGCCTGGTGGCTGGATATCTGTGCATGTGACAAAGTCGCATAAGTAAACCTGGTGGCAGTTGCTTGGGCCTTACGTCATTACCGAGGCTGTGTGCTCAGTGGGGATGCTCCTGCAAATCTAGAAGATGGTTCAGTGCCTCAGGGAGCCTGTGCTGCCCTTTGAAGCACAGTATGGTTACAACACAGCATCCCTCTGCATCACACCTCACAGCATGTACCATGTGTAGACAGGTCACATAGCTTCCCAGGTCCTACTCTGTGAGGTCAACATGGAGGAGACCCAGCCTTCGTGTAGACACAGGCTAATTTCTTCATTTGGCACTACACAGATCCAGGCAAAGTTAGGCGGGTGCTCCCGCCAACCTGGGCTGGCCTGAAAGCTTGGGCTGGCCTTGTGCTCCGTAGGAGGGAGGACTCCCTGGCTGCACTCTTCTCAGATGCTGTCTGCATTTGGTCCCTCTGTCATCAGGTCTCTTACTCGGGGCTCTGACTTGTGTGATTGGTGTGTGTAGGGATTCTAAGCAATTTCTGTGGAGTGCTTTCCTGGTTCCTACCCAGGAAGCATTACATCTCCTCTTGGGACGAGTATCTAGCCCTGAGCTGCTCTTTTGCTGCCTCTGCCCTGCCCGCCTGGTCCTGCTTCCTGGCCCCTCACTGTTCCTTCAGTATGTTAGCTGAAGTTCTCGGACTCTGCATCTCTGACCCCGCTGTGTGAGACAAGTGAACCCCAAGGCTGGTCAGCATCTTCCTAGGCCTGGAAGACTGCTTTCTACCTTTTCTTAAAGTTCCAGAGCCTCACCGGGTGTGGTGGCACACGCCTTTAATCCTAGCACTTGGGAGGCAGAAGCAGGCGGATCTTTGTGAGTTCAAGGCCAGCCTGGTCTATAGAGCGAGTTCCAGGACAGCTGGAGCTACAGGGAGACTCTGTCTTGAAAAGACAAAAAAATA
>VZQC01013219.1:1335761-1364170 GCA_009823505.1 Rhizomys pruinosus | reverse complement strand
CCCCACAGGCTCTCAGCTGGAAGGACAGAGCTCATCACAGATCCCCTGCAGGCTCTCAGCTGGAAGGACAGAGCTCATCACAGATCCCCTGCAGGCTCTCAGCTGGAAGGACAGAGCTCATCACAGATCCCCTGCAGGCTCTCAGCTGGAAGGACAGAGCTCATCACAGACCCCCTGCAGGCTCTCAGCTGGAAGGACAGAGCTCATCACAGACCCCCTGCAGGCTCTCAGCTGGAAGGACAAAGCTCATCCCCTACAGGCTCCTTTCTTTTTCAGGACTGCACAGAGCCAGAGGTGGGCAGTGTGCACTCAGCGTGGATCTCGCAGGAAGGCCCCTTCAGGCAGTCAGCACCTTCTCTGCTGGCCAAACCAGCCTCATGTCTGCCTGTTTCATATATAGAAACACACATAACAGAACGTGTTTATGGAAAGGACAGACATATCCAGACATAGTATTTGTGCTTTGACTTTGGAGTGGAGCATCTGGGAACTTTGGAAACACAAGGATTCTTGGAGACAGACTCTGGAGAATGAGTGAAGTGTTGGATCTGATGTCCGTGGAGAGCTCCATACTGGGCATCGCGGGCTGTGTCCCAGCGTGGGAGCGATGCCCGTGCCCGTAGTTATCTCTTCCCTCTTTCTAGACACATTTTTGTTGCTGAGATCCCGTCTGCTATCTGAAGGAGCTGAATGGACTTCCACAGGCTGGATTTGGCTGGTTGTGAACTAACTTCCTCTTTCAAAAGATCTTGGCTGATTGGTCACTCGAGTGACCAGGGAAAGCTGAGCCTGTGGGCAAGAACTGTCCGTTTTCAGGGGCCACAGGTGTTCTGTGGGTTTGAGACTGCTGCGTAGACAGAGGATATCCAGAGGCACAAAGGCCAGCTAACTACTGGAAGATTCTGGAATGATCTCTGGCACATTTGGGTATATGGTGCAATGGTGGAGGGTGGTGAGGAACACTGTCACTGTCAGCGCCGGGCAGGCCTGTTCCATGTGTACAGGCATACAGAGTATGGAGAGACTGGTCTCGATTGCTCCCCAGCTGGAGGGATCAAGACCCTTTTCTTGTCAACAACCCAGTAACCATCTGGTTATTTTACTTTCTAGATTATTCATTCCTATGGGCAAAATGGACAGACGCATCTACCGTATTTTCCTCTTCCAACTTTCAACCCAGGCCATCCATGCCTATTCATGTCACTGACCACTGTTGACAGGGTAGAGGGCACTACTTGTCTGAAGCCTGCAATCACAGGCTGCTCTGGAGTGAGCCCACGTTGAAGCCCCTGAAGTGCCGAGTCCCACTACCCCTTTAGAGGGCACCCCTGTGGCACCCCAACTTCTACCAGGCCCCCTCCTTCTAGAGGTCGCACCCCTCCCAACAGAGTTGCACCATGTGGTCTCTGGAGGACACGTCAGACCCAGCCATAACCGTCTCCTTGGGGAAGACAAGATACAGAATGCTTAGTTAGAAGTGGGGGGTGAGTGGGGACGGCTTTGTCATTGGCCTCTTGGCCAGCCATGGCTCAGATAGGCTGACTCTGAGAGAGGTGAGGCATCGGAAGCTGAGACAGTCCTAGACTGGTGGGGCCCTGGAGTTGGGATCTGCAGCAGGACCTGAGAAGTCTAGACCCTGCCCTTAGCTTTCCACGCTTGGCTCATGAGCCTCATCTAGGTGTTCAGTGTCTATATAGAGAAGTCCGCATGTTAATTTTCATTGGCATGATCTTCAGTAATTACTTTTAGTAGCGTACATTTACTGTTTGGGCCAAAAGGCTTTGGTTGATAGAAGGAACAGCTGAGTTTGATTCCTGAGCTGGATTTGTCGCTGAAAAATTGTGCTATCCTGTACATGTCTTCTGTCTTGGGGACTCAGTGTTTCCCAGCTGTGCATTGGGAGGGTCAACTTCATGACCATGGCTCTGAGCCAAGGGTCCTTCTTCCCAGCTAGCAGGATCCGCTCCTCCTGAAGCCTGAGCTTGGGGCCAACCCTGGCCTCTTCTTGATAGGCTTCTCACAGACTTCAGTGGTTCTCAGACCTCTGAATGGTCCCTCCTGGCTCTGTTCTCAGATGTCCCTGCACGTGGGCCCCAGGAGAGGAGGGTGCAGGAAGCTTTTCTCCTGGTAATGAAGCAGATGGGTGCGTGCGGCTGTGCCCTTCCCCTTCCACAGCTGACCCAAACCTCCACGTTTTCTGAGCTGGCCCAGGACTGTGTCCTGAGGAGACAGAAGCGCCTGTGGATTCCTGGCTCCCAGCCTGAGGTGCTGCTTCCTTTTCCTAGAATACGTCTCTGCTTGACTGTGAATGGAGAAATGTGCTTGTGTCTCTGAGTGGTTGTGCGGACTGAGTGTCTCTCAGATGAAGTGGCTGTGTAGGAGGCTTTCAGCAGCTTCTGCAGGGAATGAGTCACTAACTTCTAGACAGAGGGAGCCATCTCAGGAGGAGGGAGTCCCTCTAATGGAGGATTCCCTCTGCAGCCCACGATCCTGCTCATGCGTAGGAATGGGAATGTGCCTGTCCACTTCAGGGGGACGCCTCGGCTGACACAAGTGAGATTCAGACAGGGACCTCATAATTATTCCACACACACCCCAAATCTGCAAGGAGCCTTTTGCTAAATAGACTTCATCTAGACATGGAGCTCTGTGTCTTTCATTTGCAGCACTGAATTAAATCAGCAGGAAATGCAGATGTTTCCCCCCCAGACCCTCAAGACATTGGTGGATCCCCGTGGTCCCGGGCTGAAGAAGTCCTCACGTCTGGGCACTTCTTTAAGCTGGCTGTGTGTGAGCCACAGAGCATGCCTCAGTTTCTCAGCACATACTAACTTGGGGGATTGCTTGGTCTCATCAGTGGCTTCTAGTTTTCCGAGCCAGCCCTGTGGATTAAGAAGGTGTTTTCTGTGGGGTGGAGGGTGCTGGTGTGCTCTCATCTCCACTCAGCATGAAGAATCTTTCTTGATGTTTAGGGCGCCTGGAGATTAGGAGCGCATAGATCCCAGCTGACAATTGCATTTTTATAGATGATGGGAAGCTGAGGAGAAGCGAGGAGCTGCAGTGAAGACCCCAAGTTTGACCATAAGGGGTTAAAAGTGTTTGTTCTATTCTTCTGCCATGTCAGGAGGGCAGCTGGGGCTGCTGGGGATAACTGTGTTGTCACTGTTTCTTGGAAATTCTGCCTGGCGAGAGTAAATCTCCCTTTGCAGTGCCCGTCGTTTCCTTTTCTTTCTCCTATGTGTACACAGCTGCAACCATGGTGCTCCGAAGAATGGAGGTGAGTGAGCTCAGTAGGTGTTTGTTGACCAGACGAACAGAACACAGGTCTGTCCTTTTACCTTTGAGTCACAGTGTAGTCATGACTGGGTTTCAGATATGGCAAGATTTATTACAGCAAGGGCTTGAAAGGGCCCCGTGCCATGTGCTGGCGCCCCCTTGGGTTCAAGCTCAGGGCTGCAGACAGGGCTCAAGAGTCTGGTTTTTTTTTTCCTTTATAGAAAATACTTGAGATAAAAAGTTACTCTGAGAAGCTGGGTGTGGTGGGGCACGCCTTTAATCCTAGCACTGGGGAGGCAGAGGCAGAGGCAGGCAGATCTTTGTGAGTTCAAGGCCAGCCTGGTCTATAGAGCGAGTTCCAGGACAGCTGGGGCTACAGGGAGACCCTGTCTCGAAAACACACACACAAAAAAAGTTACTCTGAGAGCATGAATAAGAAAGAAATACAGGGTGAAAAAAAGCAGAACAGCTGTAGAAATTCCGGTGCCTGGGAAGTGAGTCTGGAGGTCTTGTTGGATGTGGGCAGAGACAGAACAGCTGGGTGTGGCGTTTCTTCCGCAGCAGCTCTCCGGCTGGCTGTGGGTTGGATGGTGCCAGCACTGAGGAATTAGAGGCAGAACTTGCCAGGCACCACTGACAGTGCTGACAGAAGGAGCTGGGTGCAAGCCATGTGGGGCCTCGTGGGCTTGGGTGGAGGCTGGCCCCAGCCCTGCTCACAGGGACTGTAAAGGACTGGGAGGCTTAAGGAACTTGGGAAGAGGGGTGGGTGCAAGTCCCAGCAGTCTCCATGCTGCCCAGCCTTTCATAGCTGCAGAAAAAGAAATGCTAACTGTGGGTCAGAGCATCACGGGCAGGGGCCGTCATCATGGGCTGTCATCATGGGCCGTCATCACCGGCAGGGGCGGTCATCACTAGCTGTCATCACAGGCTGTCATCACGGGCAGGGGCCGTCATCACGAGCTGTCATCACGGGCAGGGGCCGTCATCATGGGCTGTGGAGATGTGCCCAGCAGGTGTGGGGATGTGCCCAGCAGGTGTGGGGATGTGCGCAGCAGATGTGGGGATGTGCCCAGCAGGTGTGGGGATGTGCCCAGGAGGTGTGGGGATGTGCGCAGCAGGTGTGGGGATGTGCGCAGCAGGTGTGGGGATGTGCCCAGCAGGTGTGGGGATGTGCTCAGCAGGTGTGGGGATGTGCCCAGGAGGTGTGGGGATGTGCGCAGCAGGTGTGGGGATGTGCCCAGAGGGTCTGGGGATGTGCCCGGCGGGTGTGGGGATGTGCCCGGAGGGTCTAGGGATGTGCCTGGCGGGTGTGGGGATGTACCCGGCGGGTGTGGGGATGTGCCCGGTGGGTGTGGGGATGTGCCCGGAGGGTCTGGCGATGTGCACAGTAGGTGTGGGGATGTGCCCAGCAGGTGTGGGGATGTGCCCAGCAGGTGTGGGGATGTGCCCAGGAGGTGTGGGGATGTGCCCAGGAGGTGTGGGGATGTGCCCGGCAGGTGTGGGGATGTGCGCGGCAGGTCTGGGGATGTGCCCGGCAGGTTGGGGATGTGCCCAGCAGGTCTGGGGATGTGCCCAGGAGGTGTGGGGATGTGCCTAGCAGGTGTGGGGGTGTGCCCAGCAGGTGTTCCAGGTGGGAGCAAAGTTGGCCAATCAGGGAGAAGGCAAGGCAGACCCGGGGTGGAGCCAGCCTGCATACCCCACACGATTACTGGCAAACATGACCTTCAGACTCCTTGTGGTGTTACTACAGGGCAGACAGAGCTTGGAGCAGGCTGAGGGGACAGGAGGCCTCACCCATTTGCACATCCTTAAGTACCTAACAGGGACAAGGGTGGTTTGTACTTTCCAGAGTCGTTGGAGCATTCCTTAGTGTTTTCTATAAATGGAACAGAAAGAGCCGCAGGAGGGCGTCCGCTCCTGCATGGGATGCACTGGAGTAGAGGCAGGCTCAGCACCAGCAGCGCTGTGTCTGAAGCTGATCAGGATGGCTGGCATGCCCCTGCACTTGTTCTGCCTTCGTCCACTTCCCCAGCTTCTCTTCCCTGGGAGCCGAGACCGTTGTGGGATTTGACTTACTGGGCACGTTTTCTTTGGGGACTCCCCTGGGTAGAAGAGGGCAGGAAGAGGGATGATGGGAGTTCACAGCTCTGCTGGACAGTGGTGTGGCTGGCCAGCTCACATGGCGCTGATCCGAACCCCACGTGCCTGTCTCATCTCAATGCCACTGCCCCCACCCCGCCCCCTAGTGCTCTTGCCCTCACGATGCAGCCAGCCCCCGGCAGCCCATCAGGCAGCTCCATGCTCTGTTCTTACTTGTGTTACAGATCTGTGGCCGAGGCCACTGAGGTAGACCTGAACATGCGTGTGGGCCTGCACACTGGCAGGGTCCTCTGCGGAGTCCTGGGCCTGCGCAAGTGGCAGTACGACGTGTGGTCCAATGACGTGACCCTGGCCAACGTCATGGAAGCCGCTGGGCTGCCAGGGTAAGCTGGGGGCTTGGGGGGTGGCCGAGTGCTGTCGCTCGAGCTGTCATTGCAGGCCTTGCTTCTGCAGGCACCTGGGTTTCTGGTCTCACCCCCAGCATCAGGAGCCCGTTCCAGCCCAGGGCTCTCTGCCCTCTGGAACTGAGCTGAGGCCCAGTGCACATCTGTAGAAAGCCAGTGTTGGGTCAGACCAGATGTGCACGGGGACCTTGCCCGTAGCTTACGATCCTTTCTGTGTTTCGTTTCATTTTATCAAATGTGGGCAGCATTGTGACTTCAGAGCCTGCCTCCTGGCTCCTTCACCCCCTACCTGCCCACCCCACCGCTGTCAGCTGGAGAGTTGGAACATAGGCTCAAGGCTTCTCCTTCAGGGAAGTCAGGAGCTTGTGCAGGGAGGAGCCAAGCTGGCAGAGGTGGTTTGGAGCGCTGGGGAGGGCCGGAGAAGCCGGGCTGGCAGACTTTTGTCTGTTCCCTCCACCCCTCCACGGAGGACGATGTTGGGCTGAGCGGCTGGCAGCTCCCTGGGCAGGCTCCCCAGCCTCCCCTTCTCTTTCTTTCCCCGCTACCCCTGCCTCGTCTGTTCTGTGTCCCTCCCTTGGGCTCTCCCTGGCCTTTCATCCTGCTTGGCTCCGACCAAGCCTACTTTGCCTTCCCTGTCACCCGACTTGCCTCTGTCTGCCCTGGACCTTCTGCTCTCTCTCCTGGTCACCTGTGCTTTGGGAACATGAGTGCCCTTCAGGGATCTTGCCCCGAGTCGGGCAGCCTCTGCTGTGATGGCAGTGAGTTCCCTGCCCAGGACTCTGAGCAGTCGTGTTGGAGATTCCATGCACAGCTTTACATCCTTCTCTCTTAGGAAGGTTCACATCACAAAGACGACCCTCGCATGTCTGAATGGGGACTACGAGGTAGAGCCAGGTCACGGACATGAGAGGAACAGCTTCCTGAAAGCTCACAACATCGAGACCTTCTTTATCGTGCCATCCCATCGGAGAAAGGTGGGCAGCCAGTCCCCTACATTTGGCCTGGACAGAGCTTTAAAGAAGCAGTCGCTCTCACCTCCAGCCTCTGTCGCTGCTTCTCTGGCTGTGGCCCCAGTGACACTGGGTGCTGGGCAGTGCCTTACAGAGAGGAGGGGACCAGCCAGAGGGAAGAGTCATCAGGAGTTGAGTGAATTCCAGGGATGCCTGGGCCACGCTGGGTCCTTCCTGCTTTCTGTTGGCTGCTGCTCGCTCCGTACCATGGTGACTATGAGCTGTTGGCAGAAGGTTGGGCCAGGAGCTCTGTGAACTTATAGGTGCTGTGCAACAGAACAGGGAACTGTCACCAACCTATGTGGGACACTCTAGGCCACCATGCCAGGAGAACGAGGATGTGGTTAGACTGAGGGTGACAGAGCTGCTTCTAGGACTCAGGTGAGGGTTCCTGCTAATTGGATGGTGTGGACTGAGATAAAGGTACAGGCTCAGGTGAGGGTGAGGGCTTAGGTGAGGTGAGGGCTCAGATGAGGTCGGTCTCAGATGGCAGTGCAGGTTTAGGTGAGGATGTGGGCTTGGGAGAGGGTAGTGGTTCAGGTGAAGGTGAGGGTGTGCAGCCCCTCATGTCCCTTAAGCTGATGTGGGCTGTGATTTCTTGGGCATCTCATCAGGGCAGGGCACTGGAACATGGAGCTTCCAGGCTTGCGGTCGGCCTTGCTGGAACGTCCCACAGTTAATCCTGCCTGTCCCCCTGAGCCTTGGAGATGCAGGGGCCAGCCTGGGAGGCTGTCATGTGTTGGGGGGTGGTGATCGTCTCCATCTGCTTGGCAAGAGAGCCCGTGTGTGGCAGCGATGTGGGGTCATAGGGCAGGACCGAGCATGAGGGGGAAATTCTGATGGGAGCCTAAGCTGGTCCCTGAGATCAGCTGGGTCATGTGGGGGACAGCGAATGGTGTATGAATACGTCTGTCAGAAGCAAGCCCTGAACCAGCCGCCTGGAATGGTCAATGAGGATGAGAGAATTTTGAGGGACCAGGTGTTTAGAGAAAGCCCAGGAGGTCAGAGGCTGGCACATAGAGCCAAGAAACAAACCTCATGTGGATGGTGCCCCCAGGCTGGGTCACATTGCCACAACTTTGGGATTCTGTGCTTTGAGAATGAGTAGGGGTCAGGAGGCCAGAGCAGCACAGCCCTGTTAGGAGAACTTTGGGTTGGGAGATAGGGAGAAAGAGAATGGTGAAGAGTAGGGGTGTCCCGCACCTACCTGCAGGGGCCAGTGTGTCAAGGCCAGGGCAGTTGAAGGTAAGCTGGGAGTACTTCATCCTGCATCCCAGAGAGGACATGGGGCTAAAGCTACTGTCGGAGAGCGAGCTGTGGGCTCACTGTGGGACGGTGACTATACAGTAAGAACACTCGAACCCCGATCCCTGAGGCTTTCTGGCCTTCCCCTTCTATATTGGCCCATTTGTTCTGTAGAAGGTCCTGTGGTCAGTAGACAGGCGCTTGCGCCCTGTGATGCCGATCAGAGCCCAGGACACAGTCTGTGAAGACTTAGAAGTCTTCAGAGGGATTTGGGAATTGGATTTTCCGGAACCTGGAGTGGAGCTTTCTCTACTGGGTTCCCTGCCGATTCCTGCGTGCCGGACACAGAAGAGGCACTGGGCACCCTGATCGCAGTGCCTGCATTTCCTTTCATTATTAGAGTCATGCTTCCAGCTCAGGAGAAAGATGTGTTTCATTGATGATATTTCTCTCTGCTTTGGACAGATATTCCCAGGCTTGATTCTCTCAGATATAAAGCCAGCCAAGCGGATGAAGTTCAAGACCGTCTGTTATCTGCTGGTGCAGCTCATGCATTGCCGGAAGATGTTCAAGGCTGAGATCCCCTTCTCCAATGTGATGACCTGTGAGGATGACGACAAGGTAGTAGCAGCCGAGGGCACTGCGGGAGCCACGGGGACTGGGCTTCCACCCCACTGCCAGCTCCCTTGCCTGGTGCAGCCTGGCTAGGCACATCCTCACTATTCACACTTTTAGGGTCTGGAGATGCTGCTTAGAGCTGAGCCACCTTCTCCTTCCTGCACAAGACTTTGTGTTACCATGTACTTTGTATTATATATTTACCCAAGTGTATGCTGACAGTTCCCTGTGTTATAAGGAGCTTGCCTAGTCTCTCAGGTCTGATGTTTTAGCTGGACCATCCTCTGAGCCTGTCTTTCCTGTCCCTTTGGGCTTCTGTGTTTCCATCCTTGGCTTGTCTTACCTACCACATAGGTTCTTCTCTCCCTTCACTCTGTTCCTTTAGTGGATAATGCTCCTAGCAATTGCATGTGGAAGGGTATAGGAGGTGACTGTGGGGGCCTCACATGAGTGATGGGTTCAGCAGGCCTGACAAGGCCTCAATTTCTAGGATGGTGTATTAGTAAGCCCAGGCTGCCACAACAAAAGAACCCGACCTGGGAGGCTCAAGCCATGGACACTCCTTCGGCCACTGAGCTGCAGGCTAAGCCAAGTGCCACAGGGCTGGCTTCTTCTTGCCCTACAGACGCTGTCTTCTCGCTGTGTCTTTACATGGCACAGGTGTAGTACCTAGTTTCACCCCCTTGCCTTGTAAGAGCATAATCCCATCAGGACCTCATGTAAAGGCAACTACCTCCTGAGCCGCCATCTCTTCATACTGTCGTGTGGGGGTTAGAGATTCACCTCATGGATTTGGGGATGTAAGAGTTCCCCGTCCCTGCTTGCTGCCTTGGGTCCTGGCTACCAGGGCTGCTGCTGAGAAGCTCAGAGCTCTTCCAGTTCCTGATCTTCAATGTGATCCTTGCTCCTGGGAAGCAGTGGAATCTGTTCTCCATGTCTGACGTGGCCCTGTGACATGGCCCTGTGCCTCCCATTTGCATCACTTTCTGGGCTTTAGGACAGGACCAAAGCCATTTCTTTTCCTCTAACTTTTTGTTGTCATTTTTTCCTAAAACTTTGATGTTGGAGTTCTTGAACCAGCCTAATTCTCCTCCACCTCTTCCTCTCCTCCCTCCATTTTCTAGAAATTTTCTTCAACTTTATCACCTAATACTTCCCTTGAGCTTTAAATTTCTTCAACCACATTTAAAAATTCCATATACTCTTTGTTTTATGAATATTCTTTTTATGAAATCATATTCTTATATCAGGGATGTATTTTCCCTGTCTGTCTCACTGAGATGAGACTATTTATTCACACAGTGTTTCATGTTTCCCAGAGTGGCCCTGAAACCTGCAGTACAGCTGAGGGTGACCTTGAACTTGTGATTCCCTTGCGCCTACCTCCCAAGCACTGGAGGAAGTACAGGTTTGCTCCACTGCAACTGGCTTTATTCCCTGCTGGGAATCAAACTCAGGACTTCATGTATGCTAGACAGGCACTCTACCCACAGAGTTACAGTTCTAACTCCCACTCCTCAATGAGATGAGTTTTTAATATATTTTTAAAATTTTTTTATTTATTTCTGTATGTGTATGAATGTACTGCATGCAAGTTTGTGCACCTGTGTCGTGCAATGCTGCGGAGGTCAGAAGAGGGTGTTGGATTCCCCTGGAACTGGAGTTCTCCTGGAATTGGAGTTTCAGATGGTTCTCGTCCACCATGTGGGCGGTGGGGATTGAACCCGGGTGCTAGGCCATCTCTCCAGCCCGAGATGAGTTTTTAAACATTTACTTATTTATGGTGTGTGTCTATCTCATGTGTGTTTGTGTGTATGTGTGTGTGTGTCCATGTGTGTGTGTATGTACTTGTGGGTGCATATGTGTGGAGGCCCAAGATTGATGTCAGGAGTCTTCCCCAGTCCCCCTCCACCTTATTTGTTGAGACCAGGTCTTCCAGGGGACCCCAGAGCCCACCGAGCTTAGCTGGCTAGCTTACTCAGGGACTTGGCCCGTCTCTGCCTTCTGAGCGCTGGAATTTCAGGCGGAGCCTCCTGGTACCCAGCTTTGCAGACCTCGGGGACCTGAGTCCAGGCTTCCCCTTGGCTGCTTGCATGGCCAGTACTTTAACTGATGGTTCTTAGCACTCTCACCGAGGACTGAGGTTTTTTTTTAATGTTATTTTGATCCAGGAATATTTCCATTTCCTCTGTGCATCTTATTTTTCCTTCTAGCTTGTGTGTTTGTCTGTCCTCATTTTTAGTCCAGATTTTTCTGCTCTGATCTTGATTCACATGGAAAGGTAGAGCTGGCTGCACCTGCTGATTCAGGGAAGGCTCTCCATTGGGCTTTCTTGTAGACATCTGGTCCGCCCTCCCTCCCTTCCCCTCCCCTCCCTTCTTCCCTTCCTTCCTTCCTTCCTTCCTTCCTTCCTTCCTTCCTTCCTTCCTTCCTTCCTTCCTTCCTTCCTTCCTTCCTTCCTTCCTTCCTTCCTTCCTTCCTTCTTTCCTTCTTTCCTTCTTTCCTTCTTTCCCTTTCTCCCTCCTGCCCTTCTTCCCTCCCTTCCTTCTTTTTCCTCTGAGGGCTCACTACTTAGCATTGGCTGTCCTGGAACGTGCCATGTAGTCCAGGCTGGCCTTGAGCTGACAGAGATCCATCTGCTCGGCCTCCCACCTGCTGGGATTAAAGGCATATGTTGCCAAGTTCAGCTAGACACCATAATTTTCTGTTTGGGGATGGGTCCAGGTCAATTTGTGCATCTTCAGATCTGGGTGTGTGCGGAGTGGGGTGGGAAGTCTCAGGCTTCACTTCTACCACACAGGCCTTGGTCTAACCCTGGGCCAGAGACCCTGATTTCCCCTTAGGGAAGATCCCACCAGTGCTCTCAGGCAGGGGCAGTGCCAAAGAGCCCTTGGAGTGCACTTGGGGGCTCTCACGCCACCTTGTGGTAGATTTTCGTCAGAGCAACTGCAGCCACTAGTGCCTAAGCCTGAAGGTGCCTGGCATAGTCAGCCTTAGTCTGCACTGTGGCTGTCTGATTTCTGTTCTCTCTGCAGTATTGAGAGTGGTCCCTGTCTGCCAGGTCTGGTCATAAAGCCTGCCCCACTATGTTCAAACACGCGTCACTAAAGGGATTTCCTATCGAAAGCAGCCCCAGCCTGGCCCCTGGATGGAGCCTTCTGCAGTGTCTCCACCGCCTCTGCTTTTGCTCCAACAGCTGCTTTTGTCAGCTCCTTGGGGACAAACCCTGATGAGAAGCCCCAGCCTCCGTTTACACATCATGCCATCATGCCGTTATATTTGGTCTTTGGTTACTTTTCTCATTATGAAGGTATTTGTTGTAGAAAATACCCCCCAATACAACACTGTACAGGAAAAGCAAATGGAGAGCATTCGTCTATCATCTGTCACCTCCCCCCCCACACACACCTATACAAGACCTGGCATTTTGATCCTCCCAGTGCCTTAAGTGGGGGGGGGGTCTGTAAATTATTCCAGGAACTTGTGTTTGTATCAGCAATTTGGTTGCTTTTTCTTTCCTTTAAGTGCCCAAATATATCATAAAGCTTTCCTTACATTGTAAAGTTATCTCACAGTTTGAATTTTCAGTCATGTGGTTTCTGACCAAAGGAGAGACTGTTTTGTGATGTTGATATTTGGAGCATTGCTGTTTATATTAATCGAGCCGATCATGCATGGTAGTTTTTCTCATGAAAGAGCATTTCCATCTCTGGGTATTCTGTAGACTGAGTCTCATGAATCTATCTCTGCCCAGGTGGGAGTCACCGATTAAAGTTGTGATGCGACATCACCAACAGTGGCTGCCAGTGAGGGCACAGCCAGCATTTTCATTCTCTCTGTCTGCCCCCCCCCCACTTTGTTTGGCACTTCTGAACACCTTGGGCTTTTGGAAGTCCACACAGATCCCAGCCTTCTCTATGTGGCTCAGTGGCCTTTGGGGTAGCCACAGGCCTGACTTCACAAGTGGCTGGTTGATAAACAGGGACTTCTTCTCTAGGTGTCGTCATGTTCACGGGTGCTGGGCACATTGATTGTCATGGACATCTTACTGAACAGAACAAGGATAGCCTGAGGTGGTGGTGAATTTGCTTGGCTAATGGAGTGTCAGTTTTAATTTTGAGCAGCTCTTGTCAGCTTGTACTCTCCCAAGTGTTTCCTTGGTGTAAGGCCTGGCTTCCCCAGCCTCACCAGCATTGAGCTAGCATGGTTCAGAGTACTGAGGTGTACTGAGCACTGTGCCATGCTTTGCCTGTCTCCTGGGCTTTTTTGTTTGAAAATAATGAGGGATAATTTCCATCTGAACTCACTGATGATAAATTTAGTTTATTTGTTCTACTCTAATAGAAACAGATTACAATAACTTTTTAAATGATCTCAGATTTTCTTGATCAACAATATGTGTCATAAATAGTAATTGTGCTTCTTCTTTCTCATCTAATAACTCAATTAAATGATGGCAGTAAGCGAGAGCATTCTTTTTCACTCTGACTCAATAATTAAAATGCATAGGATTTTATCATTCCTTGTGATTCTTTGAGCTGGGCTGGGAACTGGTCCATGTTAGTATTTGCATTTTTTTCTTTGAATGAAAACTGGGTGTTACATTTTAGGGTGACCTTCCTGGTGGCTTTTGTGTCTAGTGTGTCTGGACACTTTGGGGTTCTCTGACTTCAAACAGTGCGTGTGTGTGGGGTGCCAGCTTATGCCAGCTTGGTATAGAAGAAAAAGCTGGGCATGATGGAAGGTTGGGAGCTCCTGGGACGTAGATGTGTGCAGGGTCCTTTGGCATGGGGTAGTGTGCTCACTTCTAACCCTTCCTGCCTTTCCGGTTTCCCAGTCTTGCTCCTTCGGCTAAGATACAATGAGCTTTCTGTGGTTCTGCCAGTTTTATCTGCACTTGGCATGTCCAGGTCCTGGGCTTCTCTAGCTCCTGGCCCTGGATAGATGAGGCCAAAGAAATGCCAAAGGAAGCCCTTGCCACACAGCTTTTCTTTGAGTTCCTAAGTTCTGAAAGTGCCTGAATCTTTCCAGCGTTCATACAGCCTGTTTGTTCTCTGAGTGTTCTCTGTGTTTTTACCATTTGGTTGGAACACAAAGGAGACGTCTGTTTATTCCTTCATTTATGAAACTACACGACACCATCTTGTTAACCCAGGAGCATCAGTGGCCCTGCTTTTAAAGCCTTGGCAATGGGACCACAGCAGGCACCTCCTTCCTGCAGGTCTACACCTTCGTGTACCCTCATGTGACATAAGGAAGGCATGACAGACACTCAGGTCCTTCCTGCAGGTCTACACCTTCGTGTACCCTCGTGTGACATAAGGAAGACATGACAGACACTCAGGTCCTTCCTGCAGGTCTACACCTTTGCGTACCCCTCGTGTGACATAAGGAAGACATGACAGACTCTCAGGTCCTTCGGCCCCGGCCATCATCAGTCACTTCTCACCATTTCTCCTTCTGGGACGAAGGCAAAGGCACCTGCCCTTGACACATACTTCTAGGCTCCCCTTCCTGCATGTGTGGGCTTGAAGTGCAGGTGCTGCCCCACATTTTCCGCTGAATTCCGCAGCCCTCTCTACACTGCTGCCACGAAGGTTTCCTGTGGCTGCCACACAGATGGGGGAACTGGAATGCTGCTGAGACACCTTCCTTGCCTTCTCAGGCCACCAGGGGACAGAGCTATGATTGCATTCAGGGCCTTAAGCCCAGCGCAGACTACAGCAGACAAGGATCACACAGGAGGGGGTTGGGATGGATGCTTTTCTTAAGAAAAAAAACCAAAAACGGTGTTTCTTTATTTCCATGACGGCTGCAGCGGAGGGCATTGAGAACAGCCTCGGAGAAGCTCAGAAACCGCTCCTCTTTTTCTACAAACGTGGTCTATACCACTCCAGGAACACGTGTCAACAGGTACATCAGCCGCCTTCTGGAAGCCCGTCAGCCTGAGCTGGAGATGGCGGATCTGAACTTCTTTACCCTGAAGTACAAACATGTCGAGCGGGAGCAAAAAGTAAGTGACCTTGGCCCTCGTGAACCAAGAGCTTCGTGGGTGTCTTCAGCGAAGGCTCTCTGTCTTCCGGATGCTGGCAGCTCTGATGGGTTGCTCCCCCCCACCCCATGCCCCGCTCCTTCTTTCTCCTCCTCACAGTACCACCAGCTTCAGGACGACTATTTCACCAGTGCCGTTGTCCTGGCTCTCATCCTGACTGCCTTATTCGGGCTCGTCTACCTTCTGATAATCCCACAGTAAGTGCTGCTTCTCTGGTAGTCAGTGACATTGGGAAAGTGACCATGAATTCTGGATCCCTGGGTGTATCAGTTACCTACCTTGTTTCTGTGACCCGACAATAAGCCATTTAAGGGAGGAAGGGTCTATCTGGGCTCCCGTCCTGGTGGAGAAGGTGTGGCATCAGGAGGTTCTCCAAGCTTTGACAGCAGCATGTGCTCCCATGAGGTTGGATATGGAAATGTGCTTGGGAGGGAACAGGGTACTGGAGGCTGACCACCCACGGTCTCCAGGGGGGCTCCATCAGTGCCAGCATCAGGGACCGAGTGCTTCAGCACATCTCGCCCTGACGCACAGCAGTGGCTTGATGGCTGATCCTTTCTCTGTTCAGGGTCCACTTCCCGATTCCTCTTCTGCTGTGCCTGGCACTTGAGGAGGCCCTTGGCTACCTGCCCTTCTCCTTGCACTCAAGTCAGTCGTTTAGCAAACCTTGTTGCCATACAGCAGGGACTGGTCCCTGTTTTTTAGTTTTTAATTTACTGAATCGTATATTTGGGGCCTCGCTATCCATGTCCTCAGAAAGGTTTCCAAGGGAAACTGCCCCTGAGTCTTGCTGGGTTTTAGGCCCACATCACATGTAAAAAAACATTAAAGTGAGAAAAAGTAGACTCTGAAAAGGAGTGCAGGTAAAGGACTCAGGAGTGATGAAAGAAGGTGTGAAGCCAGTTATTCTTCTAATTTCAACTGCGACACGGTTTTTCCTTGTGTGTGATGGATAAATGAACACAAATGTAATGGACGGCGACAGCGTGAAATCCTGAGGGAAGCCCCGCAGCTTCAGAGCGGCTGTTCTAGCTGATCCCAGCACTGGGGAGGCAGAGGCAGGTGCGTCTCTGTGAGATCAAGACCAGCCCGGTCTACATAGTGAGTTCCACAACAGCCGGGGCTACACAGAGACCCTGTCTCCCAAGACAAACAAACAAAAACAGAACACCAAACAACAGCAACTGTATAGAAATCCATTGAGATGTATTGTTTGGGACAGCACAAGTATTTGAAGGGCCAGGTTTATTTGGCTGCAGGATGGTTTGATTTGTGAATTCATTATAATAAAGTGATTTTTATATTAAAAGGAGGCAGTTATAATAATTTAAATGTCATTTAGCCATCACATAAGTCATGGTGAGCTTGAAGCTTCTGTTTTGGGACAGGAAGACATCAGGAGTCTCCACTTACTGTCTTTCTTCCACACACATTTGTTTCCTAATAAGACTCACCTGGAGGGAATCAGGTCTCCTTTGAGTTTCCAGAAAGCACCCAAAAGCCCTCCACCCCCTGAGGACAGGAACCCTTAGCTATGAGTTGTACAGACAACTGTTAACCTAACAGTGTACCCAAGAACCTTGCCAGGGGGTGGGGGTGTGTGTCAGGCTTGTTCTTCAAACATCCTTTCTAGATAAATCTCAGTGGGATATTTCCGTGAAGTTGGACAGCTTCCTCCATGGAAAGGAAAGGGCTTCCAGCCAGTCATGGGACCCGAAGCCAAGGCTAAATCTTGGGGGCTGGGGGTAGTACAGATGGAGAGTGGTCCCAGGAACCTCACCCAAGGGCCCGCGAGATGTGGTAAGCCCCAGGAAGTGGTGACAGGTGGTTTATGAAATGTCTCCTCCTGCAGCTCTGGGGCTGTCGTGAGGAGAGGCTGGTTCCCAGGTTCCTGTCCCATCCTTGCACCTCCCCAGACCCTGCCCAGCAGTGACCCATATGTCTTGTTCGCAGGAGTGTGGCTGTCCTGCTCTTGCTGGTGTTCTCTATCTGCTTCCTGGTGGCCTGCGTTCTGTACCTGCACATCACACGGGTCCAGGTATGTTTGTGTGCCTTCTTTGGGAGTCCAAGGCCACTTACCTGAGTGGCCTGTCTAGTCTCATGGCAGGAAAGGTGTGGCAATGGAAGCAGCTCTGTCCTTTGTTCTCTGCAGCAGGCAGAAGGTGTCTGCCCATTTGGCAGGCGCTGGTTAGGTCCGGGGCATTGGGCATCATGCGTTGTTTTGGGAGCTGCTTACTGGGTGGTGGATATTGATGAAATCAAGGTACTGACCTTGCTACTTGAATGAAGAGCCCAGGGCGTTTGGATTCTCCTGTGTTCCTGTTGATGACCTTGGTCCTCGTGATCCAGCTAGGCTGTCCTCTGGCTCCTGACCCTCCCTGATGCACACCTGCTGTTTGAACTATCAGAGCAAAAGCACGGCCTCCCATGACCCCGTCTCCAGCGCATCCCTGATGGTCGCTGCTGTCAGACCCAGCCTCACTTCTGTATAAGTGTTGGAAACAGCTGCTTCTTAAGATGATTCAATCTAGTTTTATTCATTGAACTTCACTATCATTCACAGACACCATTGTGATTTTGTTTCAAACCACATTTGTAGCTTTTTGGCTTCTATAGGTCCAGTGGCATTTGGTTTTGAATTTCTAGCTTCAAATAAGATTTCTTTTATCAAAAAAATAATCTCCTCAAAGCATAGCAGAGGGATATAAATTTTAAAGTCTGTTGTTTGTCAGCAGTGCTGGGAGCCGCTGTGCCCACCTGATGTGAGTGGATAGCACCACACATGGAGAAGGTGTGGAGAGGTGTCAAGGGAAAGAAGAGGAGCTCCAAGCATAGCATAGCGAGCAGCAGGGCGGTGCTGGGAGCCCACCCACTGTCTCGTCACGGACCTTGAGTCTCCTGAGTAGATTCTCAGCACTCCCCTCATGAACCAGCCTTTTATCCAAAAAACTGGTATTCAATCCCCAGCACCACCTGACTCCATAAAACGCTTGCCCTGTGAGATCAAACAGTGATAATCTGCCTGGAACCAACCTCTTTGTTGACAAGGCTGAAACTTGGGCCAGAATAATTCCTGGGTGGTAACAGTAGAGTCAGCTCTTGTCCCCACTCTGTTTCCCCAGAGGACAGCACGGGGTGTTTCCCAAACGTGCATTTTTGAAGTACCAGGCTCCTGAAGGTGTGGGGGTCTGACTTTCCTGGGGGTGGAGTCAGAGGCATTGCTGCTGACAGGCGTGAAGAAGAGAGGAACCTGCGAGAGCTGGAGCTGAGGCAGGTGGGACCCAGCTCCCAGAAGGGTGTGCCAGGTCAGGGCTGAGTGAACCTGGGTCTGCCAGGCTGTTCAGGTTTGCAGGCAAAGGAGAAAGCAAGGACATACTTTTCTGGCCTCTCTTTGGAATTTTTCCGCGTGCTTCTACTTCCCAGTTCATTTCAGACAGAAAGACAATCAATAGGATGCTGTTACATTCACAGTAGCCGAGATGGATTCTCCTTAACCTAGCTGCTGGTTGACGAATGGCGTATCAGAGTTATTCTTGGTTTCCAGTTGCTTCCTGACAAACAACCAGACACTGGCATAAACCTTCGTCTGTTTGAGAGCTCCTAGCTCCAGAAGTCCAAGCGTGGCTCTTGATGCTTAAGTGCAGGTGTCATGGTTTCTTGGGAGGTTCCAGGGAAGGACTGACTTCTGGATCCGTTCTGGTTGGAGTAATCCAGTTCTGGGCAGTTGTGGGGCTCAGGTTCTTATCCTTCCTGGCAGCAGGCTGAGAGTTGCACTCAGCCCTAAAGGCCCCTGGGCAGACTTTAACCTGGCCTCATTCTGTCTCCAAACCCACAGCTGTAAGAGCTAAACCTTCTAGACTTTACTTGGTGTTCTCTGCCACCATCCAGAGAAAGTTCTATTTCTTTATAATAAGATCATTTAAAATCGACTCCCGCTGGGTGTGAAGTATGCATAAAACCTCTTTCCTCCTGACTAACTGAAATTTTGCCATTAATGTCCCGTCAGCTCCTCTGGCATTCACCATGATGCTCCGTGTCTGTGAATTTGACTTTTAGGTTCCACACACATGTGAGATCGTCCAGTATATTTCTGCACTCAATTCACTTGGCTTAAAGTAACTTCCTGCAGGTTCATCCAAGTTAGGTACAAATCACAGGATTCCCTTATTTTATAGACCTGAATTGTGTATGTATCTGTCTTCTTTTTCCATTCATCAGTCAGTGCTACATCTTCTGCTTACTCTACCTTGGCTGTTGAGTAGTGCTACACAGACGTCTCCTTATCATTTTGGTTTTATTGTTTTGAGACAGGATCTCTGGTATCTCAGGGTGTATACCAGGCAAGCACCCTACCCACCGAGTTATACCCGCAACATCCTCTTCATCACACTGATTTCATGAACCATAGTGGTAGGGATGGAGATTATGCCTAGGCTGGGCAACACAGCCTTCCATTCACCAAAGCCAGCCTGATTCCAACCACGGTATCACCTAGGTCCAGGAACCAGGACTTGTAATTCCTGAGTCTTGCATGGGCTTCATGAAACATCAGGCTTCACAGAACATTCTAATGACCATTTGGAAACGCTCACAGCTCCAAATAGGAAGCAATATTCCACAAGTCTGGGCCACATTCTCCAGGACTCAGAACATGCTCAAAACTAGCCCCCTGTTATCAGCAATGGAAGACCGCGGCGAGGATGTGATTCTGGATGTGTGTTGGTGATAGCTTCCCCTCGGCTGTTGAACAGGGAAGGCCACACTCCTGACCTATGGGGAAGCCTGCAGGGACACTGTCGTAGCATCCTGTCTGGCCAGGTTCTGTCTACACATGTTGCTTTCTGTAAGGTGCTTTGAGTGTGTATTGTCAGCTACAGTTTTATTTTTAGATGTGTGAGTATAAAAAGAACTTCCTATTTTCACCCGCAAAGCATTCACTAAGTATTTTGAACTATAAAGAGAGTCAACATAAAATATCTAGTAACTTGAGAATTGTATCAAACCCATGCGTGCGTGATGACCGAGCTACCTAAAGACATAAAGAAGGTGAAACTGCATGGAACTCATGAGGTGAGAGAATGCAATAAACGAAAATGTCAACTTCCTCTCTTCAGTTAATTTCAACACCTGTGTCTCAGTGCCTAAGAGGAGGAGATGGGTGTCACTCCTTTTAATTTAAAACAGTTGTGTTTTGAGCTCTTCACCCAGGAAATAGATGAAAATAGGCAGGATATTTGCATAGAAGACAGAGCCTAGTAAAGTGCTCTACACTGTGGTTCATAGGCAGGATATTTGCATAGAAGACAGAGCCTAGTAAAGTGTCTACACTGTGGTTCATAGGCAGGATATTTGCATATAAGACAGAGCCTAGTAAAGCGCTCTACACTATGGTTCATAGGCAGGATATTTGCATAGAAGACAGAGCCTAGTAAAGCGCTCTACACTGTGGTTCATCTGGGTGATTTGCTCTGCACAGGAATCTAGTTTGTAATCACAGGATATTTTTTATTCCCTCTCCCCTTCTTTCCCTTCCTTCTTTCCTTTGCTTGTGGTACTGGGATTATGACCTACGGCCCTGAACACGCTAGGCAACACTTCCACTGAGCAACATCCCCAGCTCTGAGGTGTCCTTCCCTTGTTCAGTGTTTTCCAGGGTGCCTGACGATCAAGATCCGCACCGTCTTGTGCATATTCATCGTGGTCTTAATCTACTCAGTAGCCCAAGGATGTGTGGTGAGTATCACTAACTTTTGGCAAGCATGGGGTAAGAGCTACAGCAGGGAGCTGGGGACGCTGTAACAGCAGGGAGCCGGGGCAGGAGCTGTGGGACACAGCCAGGATGCTGTAACAGCAGGGAGCTGGGGCACAGGATGGCATGGCTTGGCTTGGAGCCCAGGTGAGGGCTGGTCCCACCAGGTCCACCTTGGCTGTTAGCCTGTTCTGTATCCAGCTGGGAGCCCTTGCCCACCACAGCAGCAGAGGAAGCATGAGGCCTGGCTAGTGGCACCTGTTGCGGGAGGCTGAGGGATCTGTGAGACTGGGACACTTGGCCCTTCAGAGGGGCTGTGGCACGTCGCCTGGCCTTTCCTGTATCTCACACCCTTGCTTCCCAGGTGGGCTGCCTGCCCTGGGCCTGGAGCTCTCAGTCCAACAGCTCCCTAGTGGTCCTTGCGGCTGGTGGCCGGCGCACTGTGCTGCCTGCCCTGCCTTGCGAGTCTGCACACCACGCCCTGTTGTGCTGCCTGGTGGGCACCCTCCCACTAGCCATATTCCTGCGGGTGTCCTCCTTGCCAAAGATGATCCTGCTGTCTGGGCTGACCACATCCTACATCCTCGTCCTGGAGCTCAGTGGCTACACCAAGTCTGGGTGAGTACAGCTGGCAGGGAGCAGTCCGAGATGGGGTGATGTTAGTTACGACTCTACTCTTGCATTCATCTGTGTTCATTACTATCCTTAATGATCCCAATTATTGTCCCTGTAGTCACAGGTCTCACTCATACATGTGTGTGCGTGTGTGTGTGTGTGTGTGTGTGTGTGTGTGTACACATGTGTGTGTGACTAGCAAGCCAATATGAACCAAATCTATGCAAACTTTTTTGTTCTGTGGCTTTCCCACTTCTCTCCTTCAGCTCATATTCTAGCAAAACCTCTGGCTTCTGGCTAAGATGAGAATCAGGCCTGGGTCCATTGGGCTGGCATGCGGCATGCAGGCCTCACCAACCAGGCCTGGCTTTCTGCCCAGGTCTAGACTTTGATGGTCATGTCTTGCCTGCAAGCCTAACACTGACAGGGTCTCCTCTCCACCTTTCACAGGGTCGGTGCCCTTTCTGGGCGCAGCTACGAGCCAATCATGGCTATCCTGCTGTTCTCGTGCACACTGGCCCTGCATGCCAGGCAAGTGGATGTCAGACTGAGGCTGGACTACCTCTGGGCGGCACAGGCAAGTTGAGCCCTCTCTGTCTCCTGGAGAGTGGGATGGCCAGGTGGGAAGGCAGCTGAGACAGTCACCAGCTGTGTGCCCTGCAGAAGCCCCTGCTCACGAGGGCATAAGAGCCAACAGTTCAGGGGCTTGTTCAGAAGGCCTGTCCTGGCACCCATGAGATGGCTGCACAGATGGCTGCAGGATGCATGGCTGGGGACCACAGTCAGAGTGGCTGCCATAGTGTGTGGCCCCATGCTCAGAGGGCCCTGGCCTCTGTGGGGACTGGATGTTGGCCAGAGCCTATCAGGTCCTTCTGACGAAGCATGCCACACCTCACTCTGCTCACCCTAGACCCAGTAGATCTGTGGGGGAATTCTGCTGGGAGAGGTGGGAAGACCCTTTTTGTGAGGGCATTAAAGAAGAGCCCCTGGGCGGCACAGAGGGGGTCACGTTTCCTGTACTGTGGTTTCTGCTCAAGTGTGAGGATGGCACTAACTGAACGGTGCTTATTAAACCTGTCACGGAGTCACTTCTGGAGATGGTGAGGCCTGCCTATGTCTGTGGCAGGGCCGGGCTGCCAGGTGGTCATATGTGTGTACTATGTGCGTACACCCCTATTTGCTGGGCATTCCCAGGATTCTGGGGAGCAAAACAGTTGAGCAGGTAAGACCAGGTCACCCAGGCTCTGATCCCATCTACAGAACTTGCAATGGTTTCTTCTGTAGCATGTTGCCCCCCCCACCACTTTGCCCCCCGGGTCCCTTACCTGAAGAGATGAAGAATAAAGGCTGGTGAACCTCAGCTTTGGCAAGAGCTAGTCGGTTCCTTTGCTGTTGGAACGGTTCCATCTCCTTGTTATCAGACCAGCACTACCCCAGAGGCAGAATCTTGTATCAGACAACAGGGTCCAAAGAGGGACTTGCCAGTGCCAGATGGTAGCCAGGCCCAGGGTAGCAGCTGAGCCGGGCTATAGCTGCCGTCCATGTGACATCCTGACAGGCTCTAAGCTCCTGGTGTGAGCAGTGTCTGAGGTCAACCAGCAGCACCCTCAGCCCAGGGCCTTTGCTCTGCAGCCAGGGCTCAGACACAGGGTCCCAGCTCAGAGTTAGAACTCAGTTATGGGTAATGGAGCAGACAGCTGGGAGGAGCCAGGTGAACCAGAGACCCACTGTGAGCCAGCCCCGACACATCTTCTGGAATGGGGGAGCCTGTTGGTTCCTCCCTGATCCTGGGGCTGAGTTGAGAAACAGGCTGCTTAGCTGCGGGACAGAGACTCTGATGAGCGGGGAGACAAGGGCTAGGCTTGGCATTAAGCAGCCCTTGTCCCAAATCCCAACAACTTAATGTAGAGCTAGTGATCAGCCACACCCTCCTCTGTCCATCAGCCAAATGGACTGAGAACTCCTGTCTAGGTTTCCAGAAATAACTGCACTTCCCTTCTTGGCAACTTGTCCTCAGGCCCGGGTGAGGGAGGAAGCCATGCTGTGTCCTCCTTGTCCTCAGGCCCAGGTGAGGGAGGAAGCCATGCTGTGTCCTCCTTGTCCTCAGGCCCGGGTGAGGGAGGAAGCCATGCTGTGTCCTCCTTGTCCTCAGGCCCGGGTGAGGGAGGAAGCCATGCTGTGTCCTCCTTGTCCTCAGGCCCGGGTGAGGGAGGAAGCCATGCTGTGTCCTCCTTGTCCTCAGGCCCAGGTGAGGGAGGAAGCCATGCTGTGTCCTCCTTGTCCTCAGGCCCAGGTGAGGGAGGAAGCCATGCTGTGTCCTCCTTGTCCTCAGGCCCGGGTGAGGGAGGAAGCCATGCTGTGTCCTCCTTGTCCTCAGGCCCAGGTGAGGGAGGAAGCCATGCTGTGTCCTCCTTGTCCTCAGGCCCAGGTGAGGGAGGAAGCCATGCTGTGTCCTCCTTGTCCTCAGGCCCGGGTGAGGGAGGAAGCCATGCTGTGTCCTCCTTGCCTGGTTGCACAGGGGGTCCCGACCCTGAGCTGCAGGTCATGAATCCTTTTGCGTGGCCAGCTCCTGCAGCATGCCCTGTTGACTCTCCACACCCAAAGCAGGAACCCAGGAGTGGATTGGTTGGTAGTGTCCAGGTCAACTTTCTGGGGATGGAGTAGGTGGGGATGCCTCGGGTTCCAACACTCAGTGGTTCCTGGAAAGGTGACCTGGCAAGTAACATTTTGCCCGAGTCACATCAGGTAATGGGAAGAACCTCTGCGGCGGCTGTGGCATCGATCGATCGTGGGTCTTTGTTGGACTCGACTGACTGTCCAGTGTAACCCAGTTGGCTGTGCCTTATGGTCCACTGACCCTGCTGTCAGCTTGATTGTTGGGGTTAAGATCTCATCATCATGACACTATAGAAAAATGGACAGTGGATGAGCCTGGAAGACCAGGCCTTGAGACACAATGAGACAGGAGTCTGTGAGGTTGTTTACTGGGGTATCCATTGGCTCAACAGTCTAAGCAAGTGAAATCAAGGACCTGTTATGACTTCCTGCCAGGGGACATCCTCTCAGTAGACATTTTCTCATCTGGGTTGACATGGACTTTTCTTGGATTATTAAATTATAGTATTTTTTATTAAATGTAGTATTTTAAGTGTTATTAAATCAGTATTTAACCTGCCATGTGATTCCCTGTCTAACCACCCCCTCCCTCTGCTAATCCTCCCCACACAGGGCTTTTCAAGAAGTTTAGGACAGGAATGCATGCTCCCACATGTGGCCTCATGCATGGGTGTCATGAGGGAAGGGTTGCTAAATGGAACACACTGACACATTTTTCTTTCCCATACATAGGCAACAAGAAACGCCACTTTGTTTTCCCGTAACCCCAGCAAAACATGGAGCTTTCAGGACTTTGTCCCTTTGCCCTCTGGATATTTAGTCGGGTCATTCAGACATGAGACTACCTCAAACTATTGCCTCACTATTGGGACAAACACTAGCTAGGTTAATGATTTTTGGAAACCACACTGACCATAGGAACCTGTATAAATAATTGGCGTTGCTTTTCCCTTCGTGACAGTCCTATACTCTCCATTTTTAATTTTGGGGGTGCTTTTATCCCAGTGTTATTTTTATTGAATTCAATAGGTAATCTCAAGACAAACTTAATTCTGTTTATGTTCCTTTGTACCGAGGCACTTCACTTATTTATCAATAAATGCTTAATCTGAGGCTAAGCCCCATCTTGGTGCAGCCACCACTAACCCTGAGAGGGATGGTTGCCTATGGGCTGGTCTTGGTATCAACAGTGTATTCCCTTGGCACAGGCAGTAGGACTCAGCCAGATCCTGTTGCGCTCCTTAACCATGCATCTCTGCACAGGCGTGGCAGTGGCAGGGAGTTCACCTCATGCAAGTTGAGGTCCCTGTTCTTGGACTCAGAAATGCGGGAGGATGTTGTTCGTCCTTTTGTTGTGGTTTCCTTCAGGGCTGCCAGTGAGTGAGCACGTGGGGCCAGATGATTCCTGATTATCTCCCATGGGGCCCCGCCTCTTAAAACTTTAGTGATTATTCAAGTGTATGATGTGTATGTGCACTGGGGTGTGACCATGCCACAGCACACGTGTGAGGGCCAATGAACAGCTTTGAGGAGTTGATTCTTTCTGTGGGATGCATTGTCAGGCTTTGCAGCAAACTGCTTTACCCAGAGATCTATCTTCCCCTCCCTAGGCCTCACAACTTGTAGGTCCCACCATCTCCCAACACCAAGGATCGAGATCCCGTAACACACGAGCCGTGGGGACAAGCCACATGAAGCCATCACAGCTCCATTCTTAAGTTTTCTAGAAGGCTTTGGTAGAACTGGAATTGTTTCCCCATAAGTAGTAGCCTTCTGAACCCATGTATTCTGTTGTTTGATGAGGAAATTTTAAACTAAAATTCAGTTTCTCTAAAGACATAAGGCTAGCTAGCTTTCCCATTTTCTTTTTGAAATAGCTTTGGAAGCTTGCATCATTCTCTGACAACTGTTTGTTTTGTTGACATAAAATTGGTCTTTGTACCCCCTTGCTATTCCTAATTTTTATAGAGCTGAATTGTGTTAATTTCTTCTGGCTTGCTTTATTTATTTTACTAGTTTTTAAGGGTTATTTGAAAGAAGGTCATTCTTTCTAAAACAGGTGTTCTCTGTTATAAATTTGCCACTAAGGACAACTTCAGCTGAATTCTCTTAAGTGCTGAACTGTCTAGTTTCATTTTCATTTTGTCCACAGTATTCTCTAATTTTTCTTTTTGTTTTTCCATTGAATCAAAAGACAAGCATCTTCTTTACTTTGGAGAATTTCCCAGAGATCTTCTAGTTGTCATCTTTATATTTAATTATATTATAGTCAAAGAATCTACTTTGTGTGACTTACATTCTTTTTAAATTTCTTGAGACTTGCTGTCCTGCCCCTGTTCCACGTGCTCCTGCATAGCTTGTGTTTCTGTAACTGTTCAACTGTGTTTTATAATTTGTGATTAAGTTGACTTGATCAAATACAACCTTGCTGATTTTCTTTCTAGTTTTTCTATGGATGTTTGAGAGGGATGTTGGAATCTGAGCTATAATTATGTATTGGTAAAACTTTTGGTAATTCTAATTTTTGCTTCATTTATCTGGATGCTCTGATTAGGTAAAAGATTGTGCCCTCTGGAAAAACTTTCCCCTTTAGCAATATAGAATTTTTTTCTTTCTCAAAAACCCAGAGTCATACTGAAGTCGACCTTGTCTGATATGAGCATAGGTAATCCATCTTTTCTCAGTTTTTGTCTTTTGTTTAAAGTAGATTTCTCCAAGCAACATTTGACTGAATTTTGCTTCCTTATCTAATTCACACGTTCCCAGCTCTCCCGTGTCACGTGCAGTGGAGTTACTGACTCGGTTAGATTTCAGTGTGCAGTCTTCCCGTTTCATCTCCATTTTCTGTTTCTTCTTTTTTCTTTCTCAGTATTTTGAGTTGATTCTTTTTTTAACTCCACTTTATTTTTTGTTAATAGTTATACCTATTTAAAAAAAAGATTTTAAAATAATTTATGTGTGTGTCTGTGTGTACCTACGTGAGTTTATGTTCACCATGTGCATGCCCATGGAAGCCAGAGGGCATCAGACACACCCCACACACACCGGGAACTGGAGCTACGGGAAGTTGTAAACCACCTGGCTCAGGTGTTAGGAATTTTGAACGTGGGTCCTCTGCAAGAGCAGTAGGTGCTTTTAACTGCTTAGCTGCCTCTCCAGCTTATTGCATAATCTTAATCAGTACTTGTTGGTCTGTCTTCAGATGATATTACACACATCACACACAGCATTTGGACTCTACAGCAGAATATGCCTGTGACAACTGAAATGTATATGACCCTTCAAAGCCCATTTGTAGAAATCCTGATACCTAATTTGATGGCATTAGAAGGTGGGGGAGTAAATTAGCTCATCAAGGTGGAGTTCTCATGAATGAGAAACTGCCTTTGTTAAAGAGGACCCAGAGGGTTCTCTTTTATCCTTTCTGTCATGATGTCACCTGCAGTTAGGAAGCAAGTTCTCATCACACCCACCCAGGCTGGCCCCCCAATCCCATATTTCCCAGCCTCTGGAACTGCCAGGGGGAGTAGAGTTATACTGTCGAAGCCATCCTGCCTCTGATGACTTGATTTAGCATCCTTACCAAGTTGTGACCACATGGCTTTGAACTGCCCTAGGTCTGTGTAACCCTCCTCCCAGATTTTACCTTTACATATGTTATAAACCTAAATCCATTGTTATTTCTGTCATACACATTTTAATTCTATTTTGAAGACATAAATAAATTTGTAGCTCAGGATTCTTGTACTTCTACAGTTTCCGTGGAGACCCAGGACACCGTCTGGTTTTATCTGGTATTGGCCCTGTGTCTGATAGACTGGCTGAAATACAGCTATTTTTTCCCAAAGCCAATTTTTATTGAACCATTGTACATTTCAGACAAAATTTGCAATCAAATCTAGACCCGTGCCCCTCTCCTGCCCCCCACCCCACCAGAGCTCATGCATTCTGCCAGAGGTGTTTTTCATATTTTTCTCAGTCTCTTTTAAAATTTTTGATGCTATTTACATTTTGAACATGAAATAGGTAATTAAGAATAATAAAATTTTTGATGCAGAAGTTTACTGTTTTGAGCAGAAGTTCACTGTTTCAGTCAGTTCTTTGACCCAGTCTTGTTGTTGTTGTTGTTGTTGTTGTTATTCCTTCCAATATGCATCACTCCAAAATATGCACATATGCACGCCACATATATCATAGGTTTTACCATCTTCAGCTTATGATTTTTTTCTTTATTAGGCTGAAAGATGTCATGTTTGAAGGCTCTTCCTTGTCAAGCCCAAACAACCATCAGATCTGCCCTTGTGCTCCACACTGGGGTGAAATACATCTTACAGACCTGTTGATGCAAGTTTTTTAGCTTTCAGATATCAACAAAATCTTTACCTTCATGTTTAAAAAGTTTTTTTTTTCTGAGAGTAGGATCTGAAGAACTTTGATTTTATTAAAGATGTTCTGCAGTCTTCTGTCTATATCTGGCATCTTCCCATGAGGAGTCCCCTGACCCAGGCTAACTTCTGTGTGTATGACGTACTGGGATTACAGGGTGCCTCACCATGCCTGTCATTTAACACTTCTTATCCTTGGGGTTTGCAATACTTCTACGGATTATATGGATTTATAGCTCTACAAGAATTGGAAGATTCTCTCCTCTCCCCTCCCCTCCCCTCCCCTCCCCTCCTCTCCCCTCCCTTCCCCTCTCCCCTCCCCTCCCCTCTCCCCTCCCC
>VZQC01013219.1:1285216-1335145 GCA_009823505.1 Rhizomys pruinosus | reverse complement strand
TTTTTTTTGAGACAGGGTTTCCCTGTAGCTCTAACTAACCTAGAACTCACTATGTTGACCAGGCTGGCCTTGATCTCACAGAACTCTACCTGCCTCCCCAGTGTTGGGATTAAAGGCATATGCCACCATGCCTGGTGCATAATTGCTTCCTAAGGAGCTTCTAGACATTTTGAATTTTGCTTTCTGAGTGCTAGGTATTCTTTTGCTTCTAAAATTATACTGGATCTTCTCTATGTAGCCCAGTTAAGTTACTTGGTGACATTTTGATACTTTGGGGATCTTGCCTTTATCTTTTGTTATGATGAACCAGAGGAACATTTATGCTAGCAGTACTTTTGCCCCTAAAGAGGATTCTCTTCAATTTTCAACCTAATGCTGGTGAATTATGGGATTTTCCATTGTTCCCTGGAAGTAGCATTGTGTGGTCCTTGAGGGGTGTTTCCATAATCTTTTCGATGAGGCATTTCTTAGCCTATACTGGTCAGTACTTACCTGGAGACTGACTTGAAGGGGACCTTCTGTGGGTCCACTGAGCCTTCTTCCTTCCTATCTTCTCTGTTAACTTGGCCTTTCCTGGGCTCATCATTCTCCCAATTTCCCTACTTTGGGAGATCTCCTAGACTCCACAGGAGCTTGTTCCATATGAAAGCCAGAAACGAGGCTATGTCAGAGGGCAGTAAAAGGACAGGCTTGCTTCCTAGAAGAGAACAGTAATGGTGGAGGGTAGAACAGTAATGGCGGAGGGTAGAACAGTAATGGCGGAGGGTAGCTAGTGGGCCCAGTAACAGGGTCACAAACCAGAAGTGCTGAGCTAGGGGTATGGAGAAAGCAAGGACACTAAGCAGTCATGAGGAAGGAGGAGTGGGTACCAGTCAGGGCCTTCTTCTTATAGTATAAACAGTGTGTTTACAGTATTGCACATGTTAGAGAGATGGTTAGCGGGGTGCAGGCATGTTCCCAAGGTCAGAGTTACCACTGATGAACCAAGGTCCTCTCTGCACCCTCTTGCCTTTGTCCCAGCCCCATCTAGTCTGTCCTTTCCTTGCATGCCCATGGTCTTGGGGTTCGAGAAAGATTTGGCTGGAGCTGGCTTAGGACCCACACTTAACTGTGGCAGCTGGGTTGCTAGGTGAACTGGACAGGAGAAAAGAGAAAGGAAATTTGGTGTTTAAAACTTCTTTGCAAGCATAAGCTAGAACAGGCCTCTTAGTAACAGCTGCGGAAGAATCCTGAGGAAACTCCAGGTGAGGACTACCAGGGAACCACTTGGTGGGAACTGGTCACTTGGCCAAAGCCCTTATTCAGATCTCTGTCCTCCTTGGGGGGAGCCTTGGCCACAACACAGCCTGCTTGGCATGGGCTGGGCATCCAACTGGTGAGGGACCTCCTCCATCCAGTCATAGCTGGTCTCTGGAGCTGCTGAGATTAGAAACAAGGCCAGACTTCTGTTACACATAGGTATGAGTCTCAAAGCCGCTTCAGAGGTTCGATGAGCCAGGCTGTTCAGTATGAACTCGTCTGCATCTCTACGATGAGCCAGGCTGTGCAGTATGAGCTCGTCTGCATCTCTACGATGAGCCAGGCTGTTCAGTATGAGCTCGTCTGCATCTCTACGATGAGCCAGGCTGTGCAGTATGAGCTCGTCTGCATCTCTACGATGAGCCAGGCTGTGCAGTATGAGCACGTCCGCATCTCTACGATGAGCCAGACTGTGCAGTATGAGCACGTCCGCATCTCTACGATGAGCCAGGCTGTGAAGAATGATCTCGTCAGCATCTCTACTATGAGCCATGCTGTGCAGTATGAGGTCGTCAGCATCCCTACATCTCTATGATGAACCAGGCTGTGCAGTATGAGCTCGTCAGTGTCTCTATGATGAACCAGGCTGTGAAGAATGAGGTCATCCGCGTCTCTGCAATGAGCCAGGCTGTGCAGTATGAGCTTGTCTGAGTCTATGATGAGCCAAGCTGTGCAGTATGAGCTTGTCAGCGTCTCTGTGATGAGCCAGGCTGTGAAGAATGAGCTTATCTGAGTCTATGATGAGCCAGGCTGTGCAGTATGAGCTCATCCGCATCTCTACGATGAGCCAGGCTGTGCAGTATGAGCTCGTCCGCGTCTCTACGATGAGCCAGGCTGTGCAGTATGAGCTTGTCTGAGTCTATGATGAGCCAGGCTGTGCAGTATGAGCTCGTCCGCGTCTCTACGATGAGCCAGGCTGTGCAGTATGAGCTCGTCCGCGTCTCTACGATGAGCCAGGCTGTGCAGTATGAGCTCGTCCGCGTCTCTACGATGAGCCAGGCTGTGCAGTATGAGCTCGTCCACGTCTCTACAATGAGCCAGGCTGTGCAGTATGAGCTTGTCTGAGTCTATGATGAGCCAGGCTGTGCAGAATGAGCTCTGCAAAGGCTAGCCAATGGCTCGGGATGGTGGAAACCTCTCACCAACTTCCTTGGAATTGTCTCTAGAAATACTGACATTTGAGGGAAAAGTCTGCAAAGCAGTTAAGGAGAGTGTTGTAAAGAGGAGTGGAGAAGGGCTAGAGAGATGGCCTAGTGGTTAAGAGCGCTGACTGCTCTTACAGAAGACCAGGGTTCGATCCCCAGAACCCACATCGTGGCCAAGAACCGTCTGAAACTCCAATTCCAGGAGAACTCCAGTTCCAGGGGAATCCGACGCCCTCTTCTGACCTCCACGGCGTTGAACGACATGGGTGCACACACCTGCATGCAGACAGTACGTTCATACACATACAGAAATAAATAAAATTTAAAAATTAAAAAAAGAGGAGTGGAGAATGTGTGATCTCACTTCCAGGGGACATGAAGAGGCTGAAGTGGGTAGGAATCTGTTGGAGACAGCAATACACAGGAAGAGGGCAAGGGGAACCTTGGGAATTTTCTGAGCCCAGCATCTGGTCAGACAAGGCTTGTACTACAGTGACTTCCACTTCAGATGGTCATTAGCATCAACTGTCAAAGATTGGCTCTTCTTCCTACTGTGTGCTGAGTGGGGCAGTCATGGAACTCAGCATCACAGCCATGCGGGCCCCAGGCTGGGCACACTGTTGCTTCCCCGTCCTTTGCAGCATGGAAGGAGGGTGCTGATCAAGAGCAAAGCATCATCTCCTTTGTCTTCATGGGACCATGCACTGGTCTCTGGATGTCAGTGGAGAACTACGGGAGTCTGTTCCAATGAGGGGGTCCCTCACCTGCTGCCAGGTCTCCTTGCTGTTACATCAGGGTGGGGCTTCCCTGGGCAGCTGTAACAAGCCCAGTCTGCTCTTTGATTCATCCCATCTGAGGGGCAGTGACACCAGGCAGAGACGGGTGCTGCATCTGATCCTCGTCCCCTGCCCCGGTCGTGATGTAGCCAGGAGGTGTACACAGGGCGCTCTTGGCTTAAGTGAAAATTGGTTATCAAGGAAAGGAAGGTAGCATGAAACACCTCAATACCAAGATTAGAGACTCTAGCTTGCCTGGACAGGTGTTGAAGGTGCTTGGCCTTAGTGTCCCTGTCCTGATATAGTTCCAGTCCCTGTCTGCATTTGCCCCAGAAGAGGTCACTCTCGGAGCTACAGGTGTCTCTCCCGAGAAAGAACAGGATATGGGCAAGTTTCTTTGTAGTGTATGTGTGTCTGAAAATTAACTAATGTGCTCTCCTAATACTGAAGAATGACTGGTGTCCAGCCCGTTGGCAGACGCCTGGTGCCCTATAGGACTCATGGCCAGAGGATGGGGAAACTTTGTCCCCTGTTCCATCGTGAGGAACATAATATTGATCGCACACACCGGCCTTGGAGTTGCTGCTGTTCTTTGAGAACACTTTGTAAGGGCGATGGTGACAGTCACTGACTGGTCACGTCAGCGTCCCTGAGAAGTACCAGATTAGGATAGTGGTTGTTTTGTTTTGTGCTTTATCCAAAATGACAAGCACACCATCTGTGACCTCCTTGGAAATGCCACCTCATGATCAATAGACATGCCCTGGGTCAGTAAGTTCTAAAATGTAAGTGCACATGAGAAGGAAAGAAAGTACCATTAAGAGAACATTTTGAAACTAGAAGTTCTGAGTGTATCTTTCCATGACCTTGCTGACAAGAATAACATGCATTACCCACAATTCCTTAAAATTCCTACAGTGACCCAACTGGTTAGAAAATCTTCTAAAGAGATAATTTCAATGGATTTTCATCTTGTTAAAAATATAATAGGAGCTGGAGAGATGGCTCAGTGGTTAAGAACAGTGGCTGCTCTTGTACAGGTCCTGGGCTAGATACCCAGCACTCACATGGTAGCTAACAACTGTCCTTAACTCCAGGTCCCAGGGACTCTGACGTCCTCTTCTGACTCCAAAGGTACTGTATGACATGGGTGCATGCACACATAGCAGGCAATACACTCAATACACATAAAGTTAAAAATAAAATATTTTAAAAATATAATGATATAACTGCTGCTACTTCATGAACGTAGCTGGCATAGGCAGGATGGATGTTTGTCGGTCAGATTTCAAAGAAAAAGCCTTTGCACCTGTGTACAAGTAAAGAAATGATTTAGAAAGGACAGATTCTGGAAATCCCTAAACCCAAAAGTTGTTGTAACCATAACATACAATGGGACCTTTCAATGCACCGTGGCAAGCAATTTTGTTTTCTCTTATTTTAGTCCCATTTTTCTTTTTCATAATATTTTATTCTTGGAAAGTTTCATACATTTATACAATGTATATTGATCATATCCAGCCACTTCTGCCTCCTTCCGTGAACCCCCAGAGTCCCACCCCGTCTCACTCCCAACCTCGTGTCCTCATTTTTCTTTTTGTTTTGTTGAATTAGGATCTCTCCACAGCCCCAACTGGGCTGAGGCTCAGGATGTAGACCAGGATAGCTTGATCTCATCCAGAGCAATCTGTCTCAGTCTCCTGAGTGCTGGGATTAAACCCATGAGCCACCATGCCTGGCCGAGTCCTCTTTTTTATTGTTATTGATGACTCCCTGAGTTGTTAGTGCTGACCAGGGGTGTGGGGCCATCCAGTGGGACACAAGTGACCTACCGGGCAGCCAGGTGCCCACCCAGAGCAAAGTGACCCCCTTCCTCAGGAGGCATCTGTCAACGGCCAGTAGCTTTCCCTCTGATTGGTGGGTAACTTTTGCAGGTAACCATGACTGTGTGAACTGAAGCCACCAGCAGCCACGTCATATCCAGTCACCATTTCACAGCTGTCCTCCCTAGTTTGACATGCTCTTACATTTTTTCCACCTGCTCTTCTGTGAAGTTCCCTGAGCCTTGGCACCAGGAGGTTGATGCTGTATTGTCTGCCCATGGAGGTTGATGCAGTATTGTCTGCCCATGGAGGTTGATGCAGTATTGTCTACCCATGCAGAGTACTTCTTTTCAAACCCCCTTTTAACTGTACTACACTCTTTAATTGGCTTACACATCCACAATGCTTATTCATGCATCTTTAGTTTTGGTTGGCACACTGTGTATCCACTTCCCTTTCCAGTCCCTGTCCCCCCTCCCCAAAACCTTTAATGCCAAGTATGTCTCCTGTCCTTCATGTTACCTGAGCTCTACTGTACCCGCAAGACAAACTTTTTCTTTGGGTTAGAAGATCATAGATTTGCATATAGCTTTCTCACGAACCTTCATTTTGGTCAAGCCTTATACCACTGCTCTGTTTCTCCGTCCACCACTCCTCCATGCTTGGCCTTCCTACCATCTTTGTTTTCATTTACCTGTATTTCACTATTACCCCTCCCTTAAGGGGTCTTCCAAATTACATGGATTATTAAAAGATTTTGTTGCCAGCCTGGTCTACAGAGTGAGTTCCAGGACAGCTGGGACTACAGGGAGACCCTGTCTCAAAAAGACCAAAAAAAAAAAAAAAAAAAAAAAAAAAGAAAAAAAAGAAAAAAAAAAGATTTTGTTTTAACCTAAGCATTTCAGTTATATTGTTTTATTAAAATATTATTGAGAAGGCCAGGTGTGCTGGTGCACACCTTTAATCCCAGCACTCGGGAGGCAGAGGCAGGTGGATCTCTGTGAGTTCAAGGCCAGCCTGGTCTACATAGAAAGTCCCAGGACAGCTGGGACTTCAGGGAGACCCTGTCTCAAAAAGACCAAAAAAATATTGTTGACATTTAGAACAATTATTTTGAGTAGAATTAAACATTTTTGTTTCATTAATAAGTATAACCAAGCTGCTTGTTATGTATTTATTTGTTTGTTTATTTATTTATTTTGCTCTTTATCTTACCCCTTAAGTTTTTTTTTTCCTTTGGGGTATATTAGTGTATAGCATGTTGAATGTAATTGATGAGCAATGTATTTCTTATGGAGAGGAGGGTGAAGGTGTTTGGAATATTATATTGGCAGGAATGGGGGATGAAAAGACAGAGGCTGGAATTCAGAGGCCACAGACTTTTGAGAGAGACCCAGAGCAAGTCATAGATTCCCTGCATGGGAGGCTGGCTGACACAGAGCCGCCTCCGTAGTGGCTCGGCACAGAGGTGTGTCCTTAATTCCCTTGTGTTACTTTGCTTTCCAACGCAGGTCATGGACCCTGAGCCCGTCTCAGAACTGCCAGTGGCCATGTCCTGCTGTTTGCAGAGTGGTCTCCAGCCTGTCTTGACAGTGATGACCAGTGTCAGCTCTTGGTTTGACCTGGTTTGGGGCCCAAGGGTACCTTTCCTCCGTTCCCACACACTGCAATCTGCCCCTTCTAAAGAGCAGCGTAAAGCACATCATGCTGTCTGTATGGGTCATGCTAATTCATTGACCTTGTTTTCCAAAAAATCACCACTGTGGCCTGCTACCTGCCAGGCTTAGACTTCTCCCCCAGCTGTCACTGTCCTCACTCAGCCCTTTTGGCTCTTGGCCTCCTCAGATCTTTTTAGAAATGCTGCTTCTTGATTTAACTGGTGGGATCACAACATGCAATCTAGCAATGTGTAGCTCGTCATGTCAGCCATCACTGGCCGCCATATGGAATTGGTCCATGGGTCGCCCAAGGGCTCTGAGGCAGGCCCCGAGCATCAGGGGCTTCACTGTGACATTTTTATTATACCAGGCGTTGGATGTCTACAAATGGTGACATATACCTAGACTATTTCTCAAGCCAAACTCCTTTAGAGGGACAAGTTTGGGGCAGAGATAGTAACTATCTGTTTGTGAAAGTGGTGCCACCCCACAGGCCACGGGCCCTGCTAGGTGTACCCAGCCTCGTGGTGGCCAGGCATAGGGCCATCCCTACCATTTCTCTCAGCTCTTCTCGGCTCCGTAGGGCCCTAGTTCTTGGTAAGCAAGCTAGGGCTGGACTGCTGCTGCCATCCCCCGTGCAGCCCTTATGCCTTCACCCTCTGCTTTCCAGTTGTGAGAATATGTTCATTGGGGTGAGCTCCTGGAGTCCCCCAGCTCAGCCCCCACAGGATTCTCATCTCAGTGCCAGAGGTTTGTGCACTTGTGGAGGCAGACACTCCAGAGGGTAGTATGGTGCCCTTGGAAGTATCTAACACCTGGTGCCAGAACTTTGGGCAGGACAAAGAAGAAGAAGAGGCCTGCCTGGGGCTGGTACTGGGGAGGGCATGTGACTCCAAAAGAGCCACCATGGGTCTGATGCTCGGGAGGTCATGGAGGAGGGTATTGGGGGTAGATAGAACCTGGAAATGGGGGAGCCATTGTCCTCCCATTGAGAGTTCTGGTGGGTAGAGTAGTGAATCCTTCAACCCTGGATTAAGACCTTGGTCCCTGTGTCTGGTATGAAAGGAGAGTGCCTTGTTGGCCATCTGCTGTCCAGCGTGAATGATCAGAGAGGTTGCATGGCGGGAAGGAGAGGCAGCCTGCATGGATGAGACTCATGACCTATGACCTCCAGGCAGAAGAGGAGCGGGATGACATGGAACGGGTGAAGCTGGACAACAAGAGGATCCTCTTCAACCTGCTTCCGGCCCACGTCGCACAGCACTTCCTCATGTCCAATCCCAGGAACATGGTGAGTGTTGGCCTCACAGGGTCTGCTGGGTGGTGGGACTTCCTGGTCTGTGGCTGGAGTTCCAGTTCAGTGTGGCCCTCCCTGTGTGCCACTATTTCTCCTGTGGCTGGGAGCCTGCTTGCTAGCAGCAATCCCATGATTCAGCAGCTCAGCTCCCTGCCTGGCCTTCCTGCCCCTCCCCAGTACAGGATGAGTTCCGGGCCACCCAGGAAACTCTGAAGACCCCATATTGACAAGTATGGATTGCTTTTGTTAATTTTCTCTGTGTGTTATGAATACTAAGCATATAGGAAAGGAAAATGGGCTTTAATAAACCAGGTGTAGAGAGGAAAGCTCTTTTTCAAGTTCTGAACATTTCAAGTGAAGCTTTCCACATAGCTAATGTTGGGTACTATACACCTGCCTGTCTGTGCAGCCTGTGCAGCCTGTCTGTGTGCCTGTCTGTGCGGCTTGTATGGCTTGTCTGTGTGCCTGTCTGTGCGGCCTGTCAGTGTGCCTGTTTGTGCGGCCTGTCTGTGTGCCTGTCTGTGCGCCTGTCTGTGCGGCCTGTCTGTGCGGCCTGTGCAGCTTGTCTGTGTGCCTGTCTGTGTGGCCTGTGCGGCTTGTCTGTGCGCCTGTCTGCGCCTGTGCAGCCTGTCTGTGTGCCTGTCTGTGCACCTGTCTGTGAGCCTGTGTGGCCTGTCTGTGTGCCTGTCTGTGCGCCTGTCTGTGCAGCCTGTCTGTGAGGCCTGTCTGTGTGGCCTGTCTGTGAGGCCTGTCTTTGCGGCCTGTCTTTGCGGCCTGTCTATGCGGCCTGTCTGTGTGGCCTGACTGTGCGCCTGTCTGTGCAGCCTGTCTGTGTGGCCTGTGTGGCCTGTCTGTGCGCCTGTCTATGTGGCCATCGCTCAAATCTACTTGAACCATTTGGAGATTCTCTTCCTTCTCTGCTTGGAACATTTGGGTTGGTCACAACTCCTCACAGCCCTACCTGCTGCACTTGCTGAAGCCGATGATACAGTACAAGGTAGACACTCACAAAGACCACGGTTTGAAAGTAAAGAGACCCAGATTGGTTTAAGGTCCCAGGACCAGGAACGAATCCCGGAGCTTTAGCTTTGTCCTGCCTTGTCCTGAAGCAGCTGACAGTGCTCCTTGTGCAGTTGGCTGAGTTCTGTGTGGCTTTCCTATGACCCTCTATGCCTGCTCCCTCCTCACCGTGCTAAGTTTAACGAGGAATCCAAGAACATGGGCTTTGCCTAGGATGCTGGAGCCCCCAGAACCTGTTCCTGTACAAACAACTGGGCCCACAGTGGCCTTGCCCATCCTCCTTCCAAGTGTTGCCCCCCTTGGCCGGACCTCCCTGGCCTGGCGAGGCTGACCCCTTGTGTCCTTGCAGGACCTCTACTACCAGTCCTACTCCCAGGTGGGTGTCATGTTTGCCTCCATTCCCAACTTCAATGACTTCTACATCGAGCTGGACGGCAACAACATGGGAGTAGAATGTCTGCGGCTCCTCAACGAGATCATTGCTGACTTTGATGAGGTGAGGCTGCGCAGTGCCAGCCACTCATGAGTTAGCCGGGATGCCCCTTCATGTAATCCAATCCTGCTGTGTCCACTGTTCTCTTTGGATAGATGGCACATGTATTCTGCCTTGGGATCCAGAGCAGCTGTAGCAGTTAAGACAGGACATGTTGACTCTAGGATTGTGATTAGGGCACTGGGGAGGGCCTGGACAACTGCAGTAGCCAGAGCTGGGCACATTCCTCTTCAGGTGGGCAGATGGAACTCTCCAGGCCCTTTCCCAACCAGGCAGTATCCCCCCATCAGTGGAGACCTCCTTCTCCCCAGTGACTGTGAGCTTGGCATCACTGGCAGGGACATGTCCTTTGCTGTCTCTCCATGTTGCTTCTTTTACACATAGTGCCAGGCCCAAAGCAAACAGAAAGGGCTGCTGTCTGCAGTTTGATGCCCCCTCCACTGTTGTTTGTGGTAACTGGTGGCTAGTGGCATCTCTCCAGTGTTCTGCGACATTTAACACATTGGTGTTTAAACACAGCTCATGGACAAGGACTTCTACAAGGACCTAGAGAAGATCAAGACCATCGGGAGCACGTACATGGCTGCCGTGGGGCTGGCGCCCACAGCGGGAACCAGGGTAGGTAGTGCACAGACCACTTGCTCAGGTCTGCGTCTAACTGCTGCAGACAGATCTGGGACCTTGGGCGGGCCTGCTCTGGGATGGAAGAGAAGATCCAAGGCTTCTAAAGGAAGAACCAGGTGGCTGGTTCCGTCCAGATACCGTCTCTTAGGAAAGTCCTTAATCTCAGCCCCTTCCTGCTAGCCGCCTCCCCATATCTCCTGCAAGCTCTCCTCCCCCCTGCCTTGAACCACTGAAAACTCTCCTTCCCCAAGACAGACTTGTGAATATGAACATTACTATTCTGGGTAGGTCTATAGCTACACAGGAGATTGATTGAGTAATTAACAGTCTCCCCAAACAGAAGTCAGCAGGCCCAGGTACATTCGTTGATGGAATTATGTAACAAATATTTAAGGAAAAATATGATACCAGTCATCTCCAATCTCTTTTCAGAAGATGGAAGTAGATACCAAAGTTAGACAAAGACACCACAAGAAAGGAAACCACAGACCCAGCATTTCTCATGAGTATAAATTCTGCATCAGACATCAAATTAAATCAAATAACAAATAAAATGAATTCTGCACGAGGGCCAGGTGAGATTTATTCCAGGGATCAAGCTGGTTTTACCATTTGTGAAATTCATCATGTCAACATATGATCCTGCAAATTCATGCAAATATCCATTTGATTCTATCCAATACCCGTTTAGTAAATTTTGAAAAAATGGAAACCTCTCTGACTTGATAAAGAACAGATATAAAAACCCTACAGCATAACATTGTATCTAATAGAGAATTGCTGCCCCCCCCATGCCCAAGAGCAGGAGTTTTGCAAGAATGTATCTTCTTATCAGCAATTATTATTATTATATTTATTGTTAAAGATAGGATTTTGTTGGCCTGGAGAGATGGCCTAGCAGTTAAGAGCGCTGACCACTCTTGCAGAGGACCCGGTCCAGCACCCACATAGCAGCTGAGAACCGTCTATAACTCCAATTCCAGGAGAACTCCAGTTCCAGGGGAATCTGACACCCTCTTCTGACCTACACAGCATTGCACGACACGGGTGCACAAACCTGCATGCAGACAGTACATTCATACACATAAATAAATAAAATAAAATAAAAAATAAAAAAGACAGGATTTTGCTATATAGTCCACTTGAACTCATTATGAAGCCCAAGTTTTCAAAGAATCCCAAGTAAAAGGATCTTTGCTTGCAGATGACATAGGATGTGTGTGGAAGACCTAAAAGATCGACAGTGGGGAAATAAAACACTCCCAGAACCAATGAACTGATAAATCAGTATAGCATGGTTGTTGGGTACAAGATTCACCAAGTTCTCTTCTCTGAATGCTGGTAGGGGATATTTGGAATTTGAAATTAAAATTACAAGCATAATGCCATCTATATTAGACTGAAATGAAATACTAGTATAAATCTAAGACATTCTATACAAGATCTATGTGAGGAAAACTACTGTGTTCCTGCATGGGAAGAATAACTGTTGTCAAGACATCAGGGCTTAGAAACTTGGTTTGTAAGTTTAATTTGTCTCCATCAAATGACACCAGGGTATCTCAGGACACTGACAAACATATCCTAAGTGTATAATGAAAAACAAAATACCCAGGATAGCCAAGACAGTATTGGAGAGGAATTACCTAGAGAGCTGCAGCTGTCATGGAACATGGTGTGTTAGGAGGAATCCTGATCAGTGGAGCAGACAGAGAGCCACGCCTGTCTGATACAGGACTTATATTTAGAGTATACAGAAAGCTGTAAAATTCAACAGTAAGAAAAACACCAATTTGTTTAAAAAATGGGCAGCTTGAATAGACGCCTCATCAAAGATCCACAGAGACAGTGACGCACATGGAAAGGTGCTCCATGCCACGTGTTCCTAGGGAGTGGAAAGGTAAAACATCGACCTACCACTGCATTGACCTATTGAACAGCCAAAGTCCAAATCACGGACACCACCAAATGCTGGGAAGGGCGTGGAGCAACAGGAACTCCTGTTCCTAACTGTTGGGAATAGGGTCATAACAAGACAATTTGGCAATTTCTTACAAAGCTTTTTTTTTTTTTACCATTATCTCAGTCCCCCAAATTGCAGTCCTTGGTGTTTATGCAAATGAGACGAACCTAAGTCCACACAGAGACTTGTAAATGCATAACCATGACAGCTTTACTGTCAAAATTCCCGTCACTAGGCCAATGGATAAATGCTCATAAAACTGAATGTTGTTGTCATAAAATAGAAGCACATAATCCAGAAGAGACACTGGGTGACACTAAGGTGCTGTGTGGTTCCAACCATGTGAAGGTCTGGAAAAGCTGAAACTATGGAGACCAGCTGGGTGTGGCGCACAAACCTGTAATCCAAGTGTTCAGGAGCAGAGGGAGATGATTTCTGTGAGATGAGGACAGCCTGGTCTACATAGAGAGTTCCAGGCTAGCTGGAGCTACAGGGAGACCCTATCTCAAAACAGAACAAAACAAAACAAAACAATGAGACAATGAGATTAGAGGTTTCTGGGCATGTGGTGACAGGAGGTGTGAGGAGTAACACAGGACTTTTAGGGCAGGGAAGCTATTCTTTGTGACATGATGGGGTGGGTACATGACGCTATACATGCGTTAAAACTGGAAGAAGGTATGTCATAGGCAGCTTCAGCTGTCAACCTGACACAAACCTAGAGTCACCTGGAAAGAAGGAACCTCAGATGAAGAATTTCCAGAGCAGACTGACCTGTAGCCATGTTGGTGAGGCACTTTCTTAATTGATGATTGATGTAGGAGGGCCCCGCCCACTGTGGGCGATGCCATCCCTGGGCAGGTGGACCTGGATTGTACAAGGCAAGTACCTGAGGAAGCCAGAGGAAGCCAGCCAGTGAGCAGCGTTCCTCCACGCTCTCTGCTTCAGATCTGCCTCTGGCTTCCTGCCTTGAGCTCCTCCCCTGGTTCCCTCAGACTAGCAGCCAAATAAACCCTCTCCTTCCCAAGTTGTTTCTGGTCAGAACCACATACAGTCACAGGAGCGAAGCCTAACATTAACTGTAGCTTTTGCTTGGTAATAATACGCTGCTGTTGGCTCACAAATGTGTCGCTGGGTGTAAGAAATTAGCAACAGCAAATTGTATGTGGAGGAGGGTACTGCGTGAAACTCGGTGTCATCTGCTTAGTTCCATACAAACCCAAACCACCCAAAAATAAAGCCTGTTCAATGTTGTTTTAAGAACATTAGTTCCTGGTACTGGGGACAAACACATGTCCTGTATAAACACAAATTAGGAGGCTTCCAGCTGTCCCTGTTTCATAAAAGCAAGGGCTTTGTACCCTCCACACAAGTGCACATGGTGTCAGCCTCCAGGAAGGGACCTGGTGCTCCCCCTGACACGGTGTCTGCATCCACGGTCATTTACAAAGTGTAGGGGGCTGGAGAGATGGCTCAGCAGCTAAGAGCACTGGCTGCTCTTGAAGAGGGCCCATGCTCAATTCTTAGCGCCCCTACAGTGGCTAGGTGGCTAACAACCTCTGTAACTCCAGTTCCAGGGAATCCGATGCCCTCTTCTGACCTCCAAGGGCATTGCATGACACAGGTGCACATACACACATGTAGGCAATATACTCATATACACAAAATGAAAATAATACTTTACAAAGTGTGTCGATGCATTATCTGAGTAGGAGTCTGGACCTGGGGCTGCTTCTCTAACCTGCAGAGGGTCGTGGACTAACATAGCTGTGATGTGCTTTCCACCTTTGGACCTAAGCAGTCACAGTTTGGGCAAGAGCCCTAGTCTCCCACCTGTAGAATGGGAGGGTGAATTTGTCCCCAGGAAAGGACCAAGAGCACCTGTGGTTTCCAGGGCTGCTATGTTTTGTGGGAATTCAATCCTAGTCCCAAGACCTGTGCAGGTGCCCCACCCTGTCCTGCAGCTCCACCCACTTAGCATCTCTTTCACACTTAGGCGAGGAAGTCCATCTCTTCGCACCTGAGCACACTGGCTGACTTCGCCATAGACATGTTCGATGTCCTGGATGAAATCAACTACCAGTCGTACAACGACTTTGTTCTCCGAGTAGGTAGGTGACTCTGAACCCTCCCTGTCGTGATGGAGGGTTCACTTCGTACCCTGCTGGGAGCAAGGTCAGCACAGGCTCCTGGTCTCTCAAGAGGAGGGTGGCACTGCCCCAAAGAACATGGGGACATAGGGGCAGCATTGCCCGAGGGCAGCTTATGGAAGTGCAATGCTTCAGAAAGGGATTTAGAGGAAGGAAGGAAGGATTTGTTATGCAGCTTGGGAGACCCACTAAGACTCTACTGCTGTTGAGTCATCCGGTCGCTGGGGCAGGGCTCTTCTGTCACTGCCCCAGTGACTGGGCTGAGTCATGCAGTTCTATTTGTTTGTTTATTATTTATTATTTTGATGATGATGTTGTTCTGACAGGGTCTCCCTAGTCCCAGCCTGCCTGAAACTCACTGTGTAGACCAGGCTGGCCTCAATCTCACAGATGTCCACCTACATCCGCCTCCTGAGTTCTGGGATTAAAGATGTGCACCACCACGCCCTGTATGCAGGTCCCTTTAGAAGGAAGCTTTGGTGGGAGTGCAGCCGCAGGGCCAGGCAGCTCCTTCTCTGGTTAGGAAGTGAGGAGGAAAACTGTTTCACATCCAGGTCTCTTTCTTTGTGTTTATAAAACTAAAATTTTCTGGGGGAATTTTTAATTGTGTTATAAATTGACCTTTTATCTGAGATGTAGTTTGTCAGAAAATTTCTTTCTAGTCCAGAATCCAGTTGAGTTAGGCATTTATGTTTTTCCTTCCTCTCCTCATCCCCTACCTGGCTTCTTTCTGCCTAGTCTAAGACACTGTCAACTAGAGGTTTGTGGACACATTGCAATGTAAATACCCAGTGCTCTTAAAATAGCTCTTGGCTGGGCTTGTGTGTAGGAGATAGGAGAGGATCAGCCTCACAGCAGGCGCTGCACTAGTGACCTGAGAAGCAGGCTCTGTTGCAGCAGGGGTCAGGAGTAGAGGAGCCCTGGCCTCGTTTCCAGTAGCCTGGACCTCTGGCTGTGATCAATACATGTACTACTGATATGACCAGATACAGATCGGATGTGTTAGAGAACTTCTGCTGCTGCATGCTGGGCTCTGGCTGGTCCCACAGTTGGGCTCGATGAAGGTCCCTTGTGGCCTTAGGCTACTGCACCTGGATGTCGGTGTCCAGGATTGGCAGAGGTGGCTCCAGGTGTCTGAGTAGCCATTTGAGAGGTGACCCTTAGGGGTTCTTTCTGAGTCACCCATGAGCCTGCCAGGCTGGCCTCCCAAGCCCATAGCTTCAGATTAAATACAGAAACATTGCTTTACAAGCCCAAAGGGCAGATGGGCGGTGACATCTGCTGGGAGACCAGGTGGCCCCTGGCAGGGGAAGCTACATACAGGCCATGGAGGGAGTGCACCAGACGTCTCAGTTAGAGACCAGAGTGCGATGGCACAGAGCATCCGCTGCTCTGTCTATAGGGGAAGAAATCCAGGCCCAGAGAGGGGACTCGGATGTGCCTGGACCAGGTACAGTGCTCTCGAGAGCCCTGGGGTGGGGATCGCTGAGCCATGGAAGGAGAGGGGACTCATTGCTTCCCCTCTGGGCATCTACATCTGTGCTCAGAGCCAGGACGCACACCCTGAGCAACATAGCTTCAGGGCTGCATCCTAGAAAAGCCGGGGAGTGGCTGCTGCTTTTAAAGGCTGGAGATGCACATGGAGGTACACTGTGGTCACAGAGGCCTTAGGAGTTCTTGTCAGCTCCAGAGCAGGACTCCACACAGACACCAAAGTGGCAGGACCTGGGGCTTTTCTTCAGAGTTGGGAATCACTCTGATGTCCAGTGCTGCTATAGGTAGACAGTGCTGAGGAGCTCCCTGCCAGCCCATCAGGAGAACCCTGTGGTGGGGCAGATTGCCGCCCCCCTGCGTGAGACTGAGCCTGGCTCTAGGTGGCTCCGAAGGACACATCCTCATGTAGGACACTGGTAGGTGAGGCATGCTTTTCCAGCAGCCCATAAGCCATGCCGTGACTCTTTCCCAGGCATCAACGTTGGCCCTGTGGTGGCTGGAGTGATTGGCGCTCGAAGACCCCAATATGACATCTGGGGAAACACTGTCAATGTGGCCAGTCGGATGGACAGCACAGGGGTCCAGGGCAGGATCCAGGTAAATAACCAGAAACCCCCAAGACACAGGTAAAGAAACTGAGGAATTGCAGATCTTGGGTGAGCCCTGGGTGAGCCCTGGGTGAGCCACACCAGAAAGTGGCAGGGCAGATCCAACTGTGTGCCTCTGTGTGTCTGCTGTGGAGCCTGCAGATTGCTTTTGCTCTTTGGTGTTTTTCATGCACCCTTGGGGTTACTCCTGAGTGAATAGATGGGGAGTTGGGGGTCATAGTGAGTCAGGGCTCACACAGTGGCCCAGCAGCCTGGCTTCCTGGTGTCCTTCCTTGTCCTGGAACTGTGGTCACCGTTCCACTCTTGGAGAGAGGAGACGTTTCTCGTGTGTTTGAAGGTACGATGCTAGGCATGTCCACTGCTTCTGGGCATGTCACTCAGGTAGGTGTGACGTGTTCTAAGAGCCACTGAAAGGCTTAGAAGGAAGTAGCTTCTGCTCTTCATCAGTGCGGGGGTGAGGGGGGTGGAGGGAGTGGGGGTGGGGGGAAGATCCAACTTTTAGGATTTCCCTGAGAACTTGAGACCTAGAACTTGGATAAAGCCCCGTGGGTCAGAGAGGGCTTCTATTCAGTGGTGTTGACCTTTTTAACAATTACAGCTGTTTTCTTACCATCAACTGGAATGCCCTCGTCTCCTTAAATTTCCCCTGCAAAAACAAATCGGTCCATTATCTTTAAAGTCAGCTTCACTCAAGTGCTCAGGGCATAGGCAGAGTGAAGCCAGATGCTTGGCTGAAATATCAGATGTCATCCAGTCCAGATAGAGAGTCCTTGTTCCTTTCTGAAACCTCATAATCTGGGCCTTCATAGTCCATAGTTCTCTCAGTATTCCTGTCTTCCAAGCTTCTACTAGGACAGCCCATTTAAACTCTTCTCTCAGCATCCAATAGCGTTTGTATCTCAAAGTTCCACACTCTTCCACATTCCAGCTGCAAATGAGGTTCAAAGGCTTAAGAACCACATGGTCAGCTTTATGACGGCATTGGTCCCACTTGCTGGTACCAGTTTCTGTCTTAGTTACTTTTCCTATTGCTGTGGTAAAGTACCCTGACAAAAGGAACTATATTAGTCAGGATTTCCTAGTGGAACAGAACTGATTGAATGAATACATATTAACAGGGGTGCTATTATAGATTGCTTTACACAATATGGTCTAGGGAGTCCAACAATGGCTGCCTTCTCATTGGAGATGTTGAGAAGCTGTATAGCTGCCTAGTCCACCAGGCTAAATTTCTCAGCAGTCCCATTCTGGTGTTGATGCCTTGGAGGATCCTGAAGAGCCACAAGTCCTCTTCACTCTGTATTGGGAGGCCAGAGAAGCTGGGTTCTAACGTCAGTGACCAGCCACAGCAGCAACAGAGCTGGGCTCACAGCAGACGGAACCAGGGTAGATGGACTTGCACTGTGAGAGGACAGCACGAGGGCAGGCAGGCACAAGTCGGCGCCTTCTCCTTCAAGACGTCCTTCTTCTGGCTGCCACCAGAAGGTGACCCCACATTTAGGGTGGGTCTTCCCACTTCGCATACCCTGATCAAGAAAGTCCTTCACACATGTGCCCAGTAGCTTATCTTACTTGATTCCAAATCCAGTCATGTGGACAACCATGATTAACAACCAGAGTCCATGCTGCACCCCTCTCTCTGGAGCCAATACTTCATCTCTGCTTCTAGAAACTGATCTGAGCCCGCCTGTGGCCAGTGCCTCCTTAGGCCTGGTGCCACAGGCCTCCCTACACATACAGGGCCTCCGTCCTCGCTCCCTTTTCTAGACTTGCTAGTGCTCAATTTGATGTGGGGGCCACCATCCCCGGCTCTGCCAGAAAGTGAGAAGGTAGCTTGAGACAGTGTCATTGTTGTTTGAATGTAAGGTAGGAGAGGAGTTCACCAGAAATGGGGGGGGGGGTGGAGGGAGAGGGAGAGAGAGAGAGAGAGAATATGAATCTTCTGCTGGTCCAGGTCTGCCCCAAGGAGAAAAATCTAGCTCATCCTTTATCTTCTTTAGACTTACATCATGAAGCAGATACTCTTCGACCCAGAACACTTGTCTAAAGATGGTTGGTTTCTTCCAGCAAATTATCTTTGCCTTCTGTATGCTTGTGACCCCCCACCACCAAGGGCCACATCCAGAGCTGCAGGCTACCTCAGTGGCTAAGGGTGCCACTCTCAGTGGTGGGAGTGGAAGCCCCAGACTACCTTGCTGAGGTACCTGGAGCCCCAGGCCAGGCGTTCCAGGCTCTGTTCCTCCATCCCTAACACTGGGGCTGGTTCCACACACTCTGGCCAGTGTGCAGATCAGCCACAGTGGCTCACAGAAGCTCTGCTGGGTCCTTAGCCCCACTGTGGATGCCTTGTTTCCCAGGTGTGGAGTAGCTGCAATGGGGTGGTACACGCCCTAGTGCTGCCAGGGTTGTCCATTCACGGCCCTAGTGCTGCCAGGGTTGTCCAGTGACTGCCCTAGTGCTGCCAGGGTTGTCCAATCACTGCGGGGGTGGGGGGGTGTGGAGCAGAAGGCTCACCGGGGCAGGTAGAAGGCTCACCGGGGCAGGTAGAAGGCTCACCGGGGCAGGTAGAAGGCTCACCGGGGCAGGTAGAAGGCTCACTGGGGCAGGTAGAAGGCTCACTGGGGCAGGTAGAAGGCTCACTGGGGCAGGTAGAAGGCTCACTGGGGCAGGTAGAAGGCTCACTGGGGCGGGTAGAAAGCTCACTGGGGCGGGTAGAAAGCTCACTGGGGCGGGTAGAAGGCTCACTGGGGCAGGTAGAAGACTCACTGGGGCAGGTAGAAGACTCACTGGGGCAGGTAGAAGGGTTGCCGGGACAGGTAGAAGGTTCACCGGGGCCTGGGCAGGTAGAAGGTTCGCCGGGGCAGGTAGAAGGCTCGCCAGGGCAGGTAGAAGGCTCACCGGGGCAGGTAGAAGGCTCACCGGGGCAGGTAGAAGGCTCACTGGGGCAGGTAGAAGACTCACTGGGGCAGGTAGAAAGCTCACTGGGGCCGGTAGAAGGCTCATTGGGGCAGGTAGAAGGCTCACTGGGGCAGGTAGAAGACTCACTGGGGCAGGTAGAAGACTCACTGGGGTAGGTATCCTGCCCCCAGGAGACCCCATCTTGCCCACGACTTAGTCATTCTGGCTCCTTTCCACCAACAGGTGACAGAGGAGGTCCAGCGACTGCTGCGGAGATGCTCTTACCAGTTCGTGTGCCGAGGCAAAGTCAGCGTCAAGGGCAAGGGGGAGATGCTGACGTACTTTCTGGAAGGCAGAGCTGATGGGAACAGCTCCCATAGCAGGTCTCTTCGCTTGGAACGGAGGATGTTTCCATATGGGAGAGGTGGGGGCCAGGCCAGGCGGCCCCCACTGTGTCCTGCAACTGGACCCCCATTCAGAGCTGGACTCCCCCCAGCCCCTACCAGCCAGTTCCTGCCACCTACAGCAGCAGGGAAAGAAGCCTAGCAGAGCCCATGGGCCACTAGAGATGCATGCAGGGCCAGAATGCTCCAGGGTGACACAGGCCACCACATGGCTCTGGCCAGGACCAGCCAGAGGCATAGTTGCTAAGTGGCTGGGCTGGAGAGGGAGCATAGGCCAGGTGTGGCCGAGGGCCAACGGGAGACATGCCCAAGCCACCCCCTTGGGGGTAGAGGGAGCCTGTCTCTTCCTAGTGGACCTGGCCCTGCATGGCTAGTGGTAGCAGTGGCGTTGGGACCTTGGAATTATCTGCCAGGGTCGTAGTGAGGGCTGTGAGGTCCAGCAGGCAGAGCAACAGAAGGGCCCACCGTGACTGAGCACCAAGTCAACCTGGCTGTGGGCAGCCCTGGCTTGTGGGTGTCTCCAGTCCTGGGAAGCAGCTTCAAGTGCCAGACTAGGAAGACGTCCCTGCTGGGCAGGGCCACGAGAGGCGAGCCGTTCCTACGGTAGGCCCAGCACAGAGCTGGTCGGTCTGCACAGCACAGGATGGGAAGTACTGAAAAGCCACCTCTCACTGCATGATGAACGAATGATGCTGCTGGCTTTCCTCAAGACCCGCTTTTGTTAAGAGCCAGAGGTGGGTCTTCCAAATCCTCGGGGGCTGGGCAGCCTCACCTCTATCCTGGCCTGTGCATTCTCCCGCAGCCCCACCTGCCTGCTGGCTTCCAGCTCTTGTGACAGCTGGACCCTCCTCTTCCTGTGTGGACACTGTTCCTTCAGAGAAGAGGGGCGGGTGCTGTCTTGCCTTCTCTGGTGTCTTGAATACTGTACAAGAATCAAGCCTTCATCTGTGCCGAGTGATTGGCCCGCCACACCCACAGCAGCTTTTCTTGCTGGAAGACATCATTTCTCCGGGAGTTGGTAGAGCGAATGGTCCCAATTGTAGACGCCTATGCTTCCCAGCGACAGTGGCTGAGATGAAGATGGTAGATGGGGACGGGAGTCTGCCTATGCTTCCCAGCGACAGTGGCTGAGATGAAGATGGTAGATGGGGACGGGAGTCTGCAAGCCAGATGGAGCGCATGGAGCCTGCTTCCTTGAGATGCTCAGCCTCACTCAGGAAGGGAGGCGACCTGAACAGCAGATGGCACAAGCCTGCCTGCTCATGGCTGGGCCGCTCACTACTCCCCAAGGGCTCTCCCCTCCCTGGGGTCCCAGATTTTAGAACAGAGCAGACTCCCCTGGTGGGGTGCGCGGGTGGTGTCCCTGGTCCCCGACTTGGCTCTGGTTCATCTGTAAAGCCATGCTGAGACCTTGGTGACTATGGCTCTGTCAGCACCCATCCCTGGGAGACTCAGCTGAGGTGGGACTCAGGTCACGTGTGGGTAGGAGGAGAGCTGTGGGTAGTGGAAAGCTGAAGACTTCATACAAAGTCCCCAAGTAGCTAAGGCATAGATACAGGTGTCTGGGTGGGACCGAGAAGATTGTCCTTTCTCCTCTGTGGGCTGGACTGCAGCTTGGTGACCGGTGAGAAGCGTGCCCTCCGGCACCTTCTGTGGCGGGACCCTGACCTGTCCCCACCTTGCTTTGCTGCCTTTCTAAGACTGAGTCTATTTAGGGTGGTTGGCCATAGTCTGCTGCCTCTCCTGGTGTCCTATGACCAGAGCTTAGCTGGGGCCGGAGTGGCCTCGCAGGCCCACTGAAGATGTCAGGGTTGGAGAGCAGGAAGCTTCACCCTTCCGGCCATGTCTGGCTCCCGTGACCTGGTATTCTGGCATCGCCATGCGGGTGAGTGCTGCTCTTATGAAGCTGAGGGCAGGGGGGAGGATTTGGAACCTCCCCCAGGGTCCACGTGACCATCAGAGCTCATAGCTGCAGGCTGTTGGAGGGCTTCTAAAGGTACACAAGTCCATGTGATGACCCAGCGTCCATCTGAGCCAGCACAGGGCCAATGCCTAACTAGGGCACTGAGCTATGCACCCTCAGTGGCTGCCGCCTCCCCTCTGCTCCCATGTTTTCCTATCATTGGGACAAATGCTTGTCCTTGTGAGTCTCTTCACTAGACTTTCTCACAGGTCTGTCTGTCCTAACCAGATTTGATGCAGTCAAGTCGGATAGCAGCACCTTGAGAGAGACCGTGTACATTGTGGCCCTGCAGGCTGTGGGACTGCCTCTCTCCTATTGGCTGTGGTGCTGTCCCTGACCTGTAGGCCTTTAAGGACAAAACTAGCACAGCCTAGCGCTTAGGTTTCCTCAGAGGGACTTCTGAGCCCCCAAAGCTACTGCTCACTTGGGCTGACCAGTTTAGGAACAGAGAGTTGGTTCCCGAAGACGTCCACATTCCAGTCTAAGCCCCTCTGGGTGTGTCCTGTCCCACAGCCAACGAGCTTTACCAAGGGAAGTAAGGTAGGTCCCAAGGAGGAGAAAGGATTCTGGACTGCCCTGGGGGGCGTAGGGCGGGCTCACAGCTCTCAGAAGCTGACAGAAGGGCTGGAGAGGTGTGAAGCATGCGCAGGACTGAGTCCTCACTGTTGGCTTGAAGATGAGGCCGCCATGCAGAAACTGAACGTGAAGACCGCCCAGCTCCAGCCAGCAAAGAAGGGGGATGTCTCTCCCAGAACCCGAGGAGCTGAAACTGGCCACAGCCCGAGTAAGTGGCAGGCAGATGCAGCAAGGCCACCAGGAGGCCAGCCCAGGGATGTGTGGATATGACCTGTGGGACTCGGAGCAGAGCCAGCCCCAGTGCATCGCTCTGCACAATCACGCGTGTGACAAATCATGAGACCAGATGGATGCCTGGGCAAAGCCTCTGAAGGTGGCCTCAGAGCAAGAGGAAGCCACCTTGTGGATGACATTGCCCTCTCTGAGCACAGAACCGTTCTGAAGTGGGCCACACCGTAGACTTGGCTGGGTCTCTACTTCAGGGGCGACATCTCCATCATCAGCAGTTCCAAACCCGCCCACTTCCTGTACCGTCAGGAACCACATGCAGCCATAATGTTCCTTGGGGTTTGGTGAAAAACAACTTCCTTTTTATTTGTGATAAAAATGTATTATATTGCCTTATTTATTTTTAATGTTGTACAATATTCCTGTACAAATGTTAGAGCCATTCGAGTAGGAGTCTCTCTAAATTATTTAAGATGCTCTGTAAATAGTGCACCAGTTACAGGTGCTGCCTGTTGACTTGTACCAAAAATGAGGAAGCCCGGCACCACGTCAGCCCCTGCTTGTGATGCTGTGGCCCTCGGGAGACGGCCCTTGTGTTCCCTTCTCAACCCCAGCATGACGCTCCCGTGCCCAACACTGTAGAGTAGAACACAGCCCCAGAATGCTTCCAAATGTTTCCACGGGCTGTGCCAGCCTGGGCCGGTCCACTCCTGGAGCATCCATACCAAAGGTGGATGCCCGCCCTCACCCAGCAGCCTGGTTGCCAGACTGGGTTTCTCAGACTTCAAAGCCACCAGGGCTTCCAGACCCATTCTTTCGTAGAAGCAATAACCATAACTCTATACTGTAGAGACAAGTCTGGCCTGTGCAGATTGGTAATTCAGAAACTACCCGTGCATGCAAGTTGTCTATGAAGGAATGCTGCCCCCAGGCCCCATCCTTCCCAGAAGGCCCAGCCCTATGCCCTGGGTTCCTGGAGCTGGGTTTGGCATGCCAGAAAGCTGGTACCTGGATTTCACACTATTGCTCACTGATGGTCAGAGGCAAGGGGGACCCATCTGATCCCAAATCTATAACCTTGAATTGCAAGGATAGCTTCATGTGACCAAAGGTAATTAGTTGTTTGATCACTTGGAGCATTATAGGGTAATATTTCAAGGCTTACCTGTGGTACATCATTGTGTCTCACCTTCTACAATGTTTGTCTGCTGGTATAAAAACCTTTGGGACAGGACACCTGTTTTCTATGGGGGAGATGAGAACCCCTGAGGGCCAGGGAGCCCTACTGGCATAGAGGATTCAGGCCTTGAGCTTCGCTGGCATATGTGGCCTGCTGTAAGATATTCCATGCTTTATCTGCATTTTGAAGGAAGCTTGTGCCTAGTCCTAACAGCGGCCTGCAGACACTCTGTAAATGGCTTGCTTTCATAGGCTGCTAAGAGGACAGCGGTTTGATTGTAGTTTTTGCACCCATTACCACTCTCAGCACAGTGGGTTCTGGGACTTTCCAAGTCCTGAGGATCCTGTTCACAGCTTGTGCAGGGCCTATGTCCAGTGAGTATGGAGGTTTATAGAGCGACTGGACATAACGGTGTCACGGGGAGCAAGGGCATGCTTACACATCCTGGGAGTCCTGTGTGCCAAGGGGTTTGCAGAGGTGATGGTATTTACATTCAGGGAAATGGCTGTATATATAAAGTAACCCCCAGAAACTGACTTTGACATGGCTTTTTAATGGCTTCAACTAAAAACATGTGCTGCATACACACACAAACACACACAAATGTATACACGCATGCTCTGTTCTGCCGTCTCAGAGGTGATTAGTTTTTAAAAAATGATTTAGTAGACTTGACGAAGGGCAAGCCTGGCGGCTTGGACGTTCTGTGCATCCTGAAGCATCCTGCTTCCTCTGGAGGCTTTGGACTTTCACATAGCAGGTTTGAACCAGTAGTTCTTTATTTCCATTTACAGCTGTGGGCTTGGCTGTGAGTTGATGGCAAGAAAGGGTGTGGTTTTATTTCCATGTGGAATCTTGGGGTTGGTTTGTAAGTCAAGAGGCCATCTTGGGCTGTCATTCATAACTGGCTGGAAAAAGGTCTTTAAATTCAGAAACCACTATCTAGCCTGCTGTCACATTCTCTGTCCTGACAGATGTCAGTCATTTTAAATCTAACGTCTCTGTCCTCTGTGAATCTTCTGGGTTTCCCCAGCATATCAGTAGACTGGCTACATTCACATTCCCTCACATACAGGATACTCGCCACTGTCCTGTTAGTCTCTGGGGATCTTTGGTATGAGGATAAATTGAGAAAAATGCTTGTTACTAGTTTCCAAAAGTGGCTTTACTGTCCCTTGCCATCTTCTGTGTGCTTCATCTCCTTCCATCCATCAGACAGCCACTGGAAGTAATGGTCTGGTAATTCAACTCGCTCTGCTTTCCAGAGACTGTGACCCAGAGAAATGAGGGGCTTGAGTAGATCGTACAGACCTGAGAGGCAGGGCCAGGCCTCAGCTCCTCGGGTGACCCATCACAAGCCTTGTGTTTTCTATTACAGTTAGGGTATCTTTGCTAACATTGAAATGTGAGAGAACTGGGATGTTTTTGATGAAGAAACAAGCTTGTCGTGCAACAGTGCTTGCTTACAGTGGTGTAGGGACATCACTGGGGCTGGTCCTTTGGGGGCAAGGCTTGCTCTGTCCCCCATACTTGAAGCTTTTGGCCAAGTACTCATTGGCTCTGTAATCCCTGGCTTCTTGTAGCTAATTAGAGCCATAGAATCCCTTTGGGACAATCTGTATTCTTCCCCTAACATTACAGGTACCCAGCAAGAAAGTAAAATGCTCACCTTCAACCGTCTCTACCTGGCAGTCTCATATTTGATATCCTCCAACTTTTCAACACAAACTGGCATTTTGTCTAATAGAACCTTTAGCAAGGACCGTTTTCTGAAAGGCCTGACATCAAATAGAGACAGAGCTGTAAAGCTGCCATGGACCTCAAATCACACTCTTTCTCCCACTCGCCAGCCAGCAGAGGCTGCAGTTGCTGATCCAGAATCTCATGATTTGGGGGGAGGCTGTAGGTTGCTTGCTGTCAGTGCCATTCAAGGTCATAGAGCCGTGACTGTCGCATGCTACTGATGGCTCAGCAGTCAGGGTGCCTTCCCAGGGATTAAAGGGGATTTAAAGAGTGTAGGAGGCAAGGAGGGATTTACAATGGATGGTGAGAAGTTGGGCAGCCTTTCAAGTAACATGCCACAGCTACCTTCTGAGCATTGCTTCCTGCTGATACCAGGCAGCATCGACTTCAGATAAGCAGGTTTCCACACCATTTCCAGCCACTTAACTGAGAATTAATGTTTCAAGAGAAATGATATCCGAGACTTAACTCCTAAGAGACTTAGGAAATCCCTTGGGCCTAATGACTTGTAGCAGGATTGTCTCCAAGAACAGCAGGTCGCTGGCTCTGCCAGTCCGCAGCAGCTTCCCGTGGCATGACAGTGGAGGTTGGGCCAGCAGCAGCCAGAACTTGCTTTTCATTTCCCACCAGCAACCTCCACTCAGCTCCAGGCACATGAAGCACACACTGTGGGGATCCCCAGGAAGCCCCAGCCCCTCTTGCTTATACCGGCAGTGTGGGCACAGCCAGCCACCAGGAACACAGGCCTGCAGAAGAGGGGCCTGCTGTCTTGCCGTTATCCCAGTTAAAATTGAGTATATGCAAGCCATTTGCACCTTGGAACTGCATGCCATGAAATTCTTGTGTGCACTTTAGTTTGAATTTGAAATCATGTAGCATGTACAAAGGGACAGGCTTAGACTTGCTGGGGCCAAAGCATCCCCTAAGCCAGTGCCAGATCTTCTGGAGCCTGAGCTTCAAATGGCTCCAGTACTTACTGCCCGCTGCCCCCTCTCAGCCCACACTCTCCTTCCCACCAGCCTCTCAATTATGCTAATTGCTCACCAGTTTGCACAGATGGGAATATCATTATGATCATAGGACTATGTCTTAGCACTACTTCCATATTGATTTAAGGTAAGCCCAAGCCTATTTCTAGATTTTCTTACCAAGGAAAAGGCCTGTAAGCACCTTGTGTTTATCAAGAAAGCACTGAGTCCCTTCATGGGATGGAGGGTGCATGGGCCAAGGGGTCATTTTTTCTCCCCACAAGCTTAACTCATCAGATTCTACTGTAGCTGTGAGGACACAACGATTATATTCAGAATCACAATAACTCAATCTCACTGGGTAACCTCTCACGATAGATTTGTATAATCAATACGGGTCTATTTTTATGTCAACTGAACACTCTAGAGCACCTTCCAGTCTTTTTCAAGATTGTTAAATTGAGACAAGTAATTGAACAATTTGTCCTATTTTTATTTTAAAAGTGAATGGACTAAAATGTTAATGTGAATGTACATTTCTTAACTGCAACTTTTCTACTGAGTGTTTGCACTATTACACTTTCTGGAGTCTTATTTAACAAAAATAAAGGAAAAAATTGCTTGACTAAACTCTGGCTGGCCATTCTTATTGGAAAACAAATGGTTGTATGCATTTTATTATTTAGAAATATCAATTGCTGTAATATCCCCCAGTCAGGTAAGTAACGTTAGCCTTACCATCAGCAGGCTGCTTGCCAGGATTTTTTGGCCTTGCACTTTTTTGAATCTCAACAAAGATATTTATTCAGATAATATTTAAAAGTTAATGTGGCCTCTCCCTTCTCTTTCTCGCAAAGTTTTCATGCATTTAGGAGTATCCTGTAGCCATATCACTCACTTCATGGATCTCTGAGTAGGTCTTGAGGCTCAGGACTCAGTGATGAATAGATGATAGGCACGACAAATTGCATTCTAGCCCAGCACCGTCCCACGGAACTCTATCCCCAGCACCCATCATCTCTTTTTTTTTTTGGTCTTTTTGAGACAGGGTTTCCCTGTAGCCCCAGCTGTCCTGGAACTAACTCACTCTGTAGACCAGGCTGGCCTTGAACTCACAAAGATCTGCCTGCCTCTGCCTCCCAAGTGCTAGGATTGAAGGCGTGTACCACCACGCCTAGCTTTCCATCATCCCTTCTTTAAAGGTAAAATTTTCCTGAGTACACAGCGTAGTTGGTGATAGGTTTCCTTCAAAAGTTAAAAAAGTATTAACCTGTCCAAGTTGAGCAGAGTGCGGAGGAATCGTGTCCACAGTCACGCTATCATGGAGACACTTGTCTTTCAAGTCATTTTTCCTTGGTGTGTTGCTTCAAGTTTCTCCAGAGGGACAGAGGCGGCAAGGTGGGAGCACGTTTCTCTTCCAGCATCATCCAGGGAGAAATGTGAAAAAGAGAACTTGGCCTCAGGACTCGACTCCCATGACTGTGGGGCTGGCAGGTCAGAAGTCGGCGGGGCAGGCTAGAGGACCGAGGACGAGCAGAACTTGCGGCATGAGTCTGGCAGTGTGCAGCCACCTTCGCTGTGGAGATGCTCTGCTTCACTCACCACCCACTGGTTACAGACACGGCCACATCTGAAAAGTACCTTCATGTAACATCCGTGCTAGAGTTTAACTAGACAGCTGGAAGTATGGCCCTGAAAACTGACCCATGAATTAACTGTCACATACGTAATATGTAGTTTTTCTCTTTAAGGAACGCTTCTTTAATGTCAAATAAAATCATGTCCTAATAAAAGGATTTAAAAAATCAATAGGGGGGCCAGAGAGATGGCTCAGTGGGGTAAGAGCACTGGCTGCTCTTCCAGATGACCTGGGCTCAGTTCCCAGCACCCACTTCATGGCTAACAACCATATATAACTCCAGTTCCAGGGGATCTGTTGCCTTCTGACCTCTTTGGGCATTATACAACACAGGTGCACTTACCTGCAGAAAAGACATTCTTATATATGTAAAAAATAATAAAAAAATAATAGTATACTTAAAAATCATTATGGAAAGAATATTCTGGATTTTTAAAAAGCCATATACAAAATTATGTGAATCATGATAGAAAATATATGCTAGTAAAAAATGGATATCAATAGACTATTAATGAAAAGAATGGAACTTCAAAGCAACATATAACATCATCACCATTTACTAGGGCAATGGTTTAAAAGATACTGAAAGTACTACTGGAAAACTGCAGCGAGATCACACTTCCACACTTGCTCACAGGAATTCATTTTTCACTTGGTAAAATTTCATAGGAACCATAAGGTGTTACTATCCTTTAGTATTGTAAAACCAGTCCTAACAGTCTAAGAATGGCTGACGTTCTGGCAGTGCTAGTATATGATTCCACACAGGCATTCCCTGTGCTATTTATAATGCTGGGCACCTGGGAATACACTGCGGCAGACAAAAATCTAAGACGTCCCTCCACCAATATTCCAGGCCCCTTATCACCTGTGATGGAATCATGTACCACTCTTAACTGTACCAGGGGTCAGGTGATCTGAGACACACACACACACACACACACACACACACACACACACACCTCCTATGTTTCCTGACACCAGAGAGCTGTCTCTTGCCATTATCAACAAGAGAAGCTGGAGGAATCTGAAGGAGAACAGGTTTTATCCAGTCATCAAGGTCCTGAGGACTGAGCTAGCCATACAACTAGGATTGGGGGAAGGTTAGGATCTCAGAGCCCAGCAACAGTCCTTTTGACAGGCAGAGGATAACAGAGCCTCAGGCCTGCATCCACAAATGAGACAGATTAGAAAACTTATTCTCCATGGGGTACTGGAGCAGGAGAGCAAGGTCCTGACACCCTGACCCGAGTAAGTGACTATTAATGTTAATGACAGGCCTCATTTTGTGTAAGCACGCCTCTCAAAGTTTATGTTTCCTAAGCTAGGATTTTGAGGACCAGGACAATTCTACTTCCTAGTTCTAGGTTGTTAGAGTCTTTCCTGGTGCCCTGGCTGCCTTGAACAGGAATCTATGCCCAGTAAGGTCAAGTTGCTTTCACAGCAGCCTGACTGCTTCAGACACCCCACAGACACCTTGAGAAAGCAGAACTCGGGCTCTAGAACACACTGTCCCCTCAGAGTTTTGGCTTCCACTGGACTAAATGTTTCTACTACTCTGGAGCTATTCTCACTCAAGCTAGAACACTAGTACTGCCCCTGGTGTTCAAGACGACGACCTGTGATTGGTGCAGACACAGCCTTCGTTTGCATGAAGGTCTCCTGTGTGTGATTGCGCAAACACCAAGGCTGGCAGAAGACTTTTCATGAGCGGCCACAGCAGAAACAGGCATCAGAGGCGATGGAGATGACTGAGCACTGAAGATGAGAATCTATGGGCCTGGACACTGGTAGTGTCCCAGGGTGCTGTCCATCCTTAAGGGTCTCAGAACTGCGGGATGATGAGCCCACGGGCCAGCACCCTGGTGAAAGTTGTGGGGAGATCAAAGCCAGATTCTTCATGTGCTGGGCCAGCACTCGACCCACAGAGCTGAGAGAGCTGTAATAGCTGTTGCTGTCTGGCTGAAGGTCCCTGCTTCCATGGCCTGTGTAAGAGCTGTAACGCTAGTAGGCACTTGATGCTCCTGCCTTCTGCTGCTTGCGGGTGCTGAAGTCATCAGCTTGGAGTACTAAGCTCTGACCTAAGTGGCTGGAAACACAGCATCTGGCTTCAAAAGATTGGAGCTGTAGGCTCCCAACACTTGGGATGTAAGCGGATCAGTTTGCCAGTACCAGAGCTTCCTATTTGCCTACTTGTGATTTCCAGCAGAGTGTAACAGAGACCCCAGCACTCACAGGTAACACAGAAATAGATTCAGCCAACCTGAACAAGCTGGGAAGTAGATTTCTGTTCAGCAATTCCAGGTGAGAATTGAGCTTACCCCCAAGAATTCCAGAGAGAACCCAGGTGAACTTATAGAAGAGGGACACGATAAAGGAGCCACAGGAAGGTAAAATGCACTAGGAAACCGACCCACGGATCCAACGGAGGGGATCACCAATGGAAAATGGAGATCCTTTCCGTGGGGTCAGACACAAGGCAGACATTGCAGGGGGTAAGAAATTAGTTCTCCGGACAACACTGGGGTTGTGGGTGTTCAGGCACTGTGCTAGATAGCTTTAGTGTCAACTTGACACACCTGGGTGGAGGAAGCTTCAACTGGGGAATTTCCTCCATTGGACTGGCCTCTGACCATGTGTGGGGGGTATTTTCTTGACTGTTGAGTGATGTGGGAGGGCCCAGCCCACGGTGGGTGGTGCCGCCCATGGGCAGTACTATTATATAAGAAAGCAGCCTGAGCATGGGCTAGGGGAGCCAGCCAGGAATCAGCATTCCTCCATGGCCTGTGCTTCAGCTCCTGCTCTGAGTCGCTACCTTGGGTTCCCTCAGTTGATAAACTGTGACCCAGGAGATGCAAACTAAATAAATCCTTTGGTTTTTGTCAGTATTTTGTCACAGCAATTTAAAGAGAAAGTAGAAGAGTGTGCATAAACATGACACATTAGTGGGAAGAAGTCTGTGAAAGATGAGAGAGTAGCTCCTCAGACTCAGCACACTTTTAAGTTGAACTTACTAGGAAAAATGCATTTTTTTTCTTATAGGTTTTATAACTATGTTCAGGAAAATATGTAGGTGTGCATGCTAACAATACTGAAGGGAATGATTTTCATGTCAAAAAACCTATGCTCGTCTCTAAGGGACCACTGCTCATCAATCATCAATAGATTAATAGATTAATTTAGGAATCATACTGTTTGTATAGCCTGAGCTAGCAGCACCATTTCACAAGTGTCAATCTGAGATGAGAATGCCCTGTCACCTACTCCCAGTTTTTCTCACAGCTACTTCCTCTCCAGGGGACACAGAAAGTGTCAGGGGCCAGAGTGGACCCTGCACCACCTGCACATCCCGGCACGTATGTGTCCGTACCGTTTCTACTCTAGCTGGCTCCTATTGGTACCTTGCTCTGAACAAAGTGAATGGATCACCTACAATGCCCTACTTGTGAAATATCCCAGAAAATGACACTTCTAAAGTAACTTCTTTTGACAGTAATTTTATTTTTCTGTGAGCTCATGCAAACGTGGAGGCCAGAAGACGACTTGCAGGAGTCAATTCTGTCCTCCTTCCATGTGGGCTCCAGGGATCCAACCAACTTGGGTTGTCAGGCTTGGCAGCACGGCCCCTCACCCACCAAGACTCTTGCCAGGCCTGAAAATGACATTTTAATCACTTCAGCTGGAGCGTCCATAAGTAAATACAGGAACTCTCACCAAGCAAATAGACAGTAGTTTAGAAAATGACAATGTGAACATCCGGGAAATGACCTGATGTGAGCCCTTTCTCTGGTCTGTGCAATTCTCAGTCTCTCAAGAACACATTTCCCAAGCTGGGTGTAGTAGCGCAGACCCTTAATCCCAGCACTCAGGAGGTGGAGGAATGTGATCTTTGTGAGATCAAGGGCAGCCTAGGCTACATAGGAAGTTCCAGGCCAGCTGGGGCTGCAGGCAGACCTTGTCTCAATCAACCAAACAAACAAAAGACACATTCTCCAAACTTTTTCCCTGGACACACTCTGCATTTGATTCAGTCTTTGAAAAGTGAGTGAGAAACAGAGTCCAATTGGCTACACGTGGGAAGGAGTTTGCCTCAAGCACCAACTTTGGGAACAGTTCTCACGTAAACAGCTTAATAATGGCAGTTAGAGGGATTTTCTCTGAAGTCTTATCTCCATGTCACACAGTTCAAGGCAGTTTTTCTGCTTTTAAATACTGTTTTATTTGAAAAATAAAGTTCTAATGTTTTTTGAGACAGGGTCCCCCTGTAGCCCCAGCTGTCCTGGAACTCACTATGTAGATGAGGCTGGCCTTGAACTCAGAGATCCGCCTGCCTCTGCCCCCCAAATGCTGGGATTACAGGCGTGCACCACCATGCCTGGCTAAGTTCTGTTTTTATAAAATTTTATTTTATAACCTGATAATCACACAAATGAAGAGAGAATGATCTTAATTGGCAGTGCATCTAGGAAGAAGTAACTGCAGATGTTTATAGAATGCAGTAAATAAATGATCACTTATGGAGAACATCTGATGTCACCTGCCAGCCTTCCTGTAATCCCTGGGAGGACTCTCATCACCCCTTAGAATCTTCCAAAGAGACATAGGCACTTCCAGGGGGAGCCGATTATCAACTGATCTGAATTACTTTGCATGGCTTTCAAGGAAGAGATGCAGTCTTTTGCCCCTGTCTCCCAATGAACCAGCCATCCCTGGATCTCTCACGCTGTGAAATCTCCTGTGTCCTATTCTAAACTCCAGTCTGAGGCTTTGTCAGGAGCTGCCCCTTTTGATTTCACTATAGCAGTAACCTTGTATCCACTTGCCAGAGAGGAGCTGGCCACTGCTGACACAGCCACAGGCTGGAAGGCTGCACAGGAGTAGAATGTACCGCATTGGAAACACAGGCACATTTCGCTTTATAGCAAGAAGCAAGCAAATACAAGAATAAACTCTTCCTCTGTATTTAAGTGGCCATAGTGTGTCCACATGGAAAGGGGGCCCTGAGAGGGAGATTTCACGATGGTTGTGTGACCTGAAGTTCAGGTATGCCCATCTTGGATCTCTTTCCAGCGCGCAGTGTTACATTGACCACCTGGGACCCTGATGCTAAGCAGAGACTAGAACTTGGCGAGACCCTGGACAGGGCAGGGAATGATCCACACCATGGCCGGGGGCTCAATTCCTGGAGTCCCACCCATGAAGCAACCTGGACAGCACTGGCAGGTTCCAGTCTAGGATTCAGGGCTTTCTAATCCTGCTGTTCCTGAAGACGTGTGGAGAACCAGATCAATCCACTGCATGGAGGTGGAAACCTCTAGGCTCCACCTCTTTCCAGGTCTCCCTTATATTCAGAGAATCCACACGAAGCCCCTTCTTTCCATTTGTCTCAGCGCTGGTCCCAGTCAGAAGACAAACTTCCCATCTGCCTTCCAACCCCTCCACTGTGAGCCTGAGTAAGGCCCAAGGTCAAGCTCGGTACATCAGCCAAGACACACTGGCATGTGGCTTAGTCTTTCAGAACTCAGGTCCCGTTCCCTTCCGGTCACACCATATCAAGGGCCTGAATGAACTCAGCCTAGCGAAGCTGTAGGGTCCCCATGTGCCGCCCCCCTTTCCCAGGGCAGAGGTTGCTGAGCCAACAGCCAGGCTCACACAGCAACTGGTCCTATGTCCTTTGCTTTGCCCCTGATGAGTTTTGTTATTTAATAGAGAAGAAAGCAAGAGTCTGAGGAACAGAGAGATGTCCCTGAAGTCAAAGCCAGGCAGCAGAGAGCACAGGCCTCAGTCGGGCCCAGTGACCTTTTCAAAGTACAGAAAGAACGTGCAGAATCTCGTCCATTTTAAACTGCGACCTCTGTTCCCTTGGCCTTTCTGACCCCACATTTACAATGTGAGTAACAAAATCTCCCATCTCACCCACCTGAGTCGACTGGAGCGGGTAGTGCAGACAGTTACATCAGGGCAGTGGGATCCGGGACATCAGCCTCGACTGTGTTGCTCAGGGCCCTCTGGGCTTGGACAGGGAGGTCAGTGTTAAGCACCTCCTCAGCTTCGATGGGCTGCTCAGTGCTAAGCACCTGCTGAACTGGGTCAGAGAGCCCAGTACTAAGTGGCCCAGGGGCTTGGACAGGGAGCTCAGTGTTAAGCACCTCCTCAGCTTCGATGGGCTGCTCAGTGCTAAGCATCTGCTGAGCTGGGTCAGGGAGCCCAGTACTAAGCGGCCTAGGGGCTTGGACAGGGAACTCAGTGTTAAATGCCCTCTCAGCTTGGATGGTGAGCTCATGATGAACAGCAGCCTCAATTTCCTGGAGCAGGCGGGCCTCCCATCTCCTCACTTGTTGCATCTGTGTAGAAGAAAGGCACAGCTCTGCGGGAACTGCTGTCAGTATTCATAACCAGTGTACACAATATACATAGACTGCCCAGCAGGTGGGCCTGGGACTCTCATCCCCATCAGAGACAGCAGCCAAACCCAAACTTGTGCTTCAAGTGTGTGATGCCACCTGTGTGGAGAAGGGGCGGAGGCCACACCAAGGCCTTCACAGTCCCAGGACAGGTCAACACTCGAGGCCCATCAGGGTGAGAAACTAAGTCTGCAGAGGACAGGAGCCAGAGGACCTAACAAGAAAGGGGCTGACCCAGGCTACCCCGGGGACCAATTCTTCAGGAGGGACACAGAGGAGAAATGCCCTATGCAGCCCTCCCATGATGAAGTTTTCCAATGGTTGGTTAACAGGAGTTAGGGTATGACGTTGGTTGTGAGTCTGCTGACGGGAACAAGGAACTGGGAAGATGGTGTGTTTTGGTTTAAGATGGTTTCACTATTGCAGTCTTGCCTGGCCCTGAACTTGAGACTCTCCCACCTTGGCCTCTTGGGGCTAGGGTTGCAGGTGTGTACCACACCTGGCCTCAGGTAGCATCTACTCAGTTCTCTGTCCCCCTCCCCACTGCTCCAGCCAGGAGCTGGCAGACGCTCATCTCATCTTCAAGGCTTTGATAAGGCATATCTAGGGTGTCGTGGGAGCACCTCAGAGACAGATGGCAGGTATTGGGGGCAGCTTGTGTCATGGTTGTGTAAAAGTGGGACATCTCCATCCCAAGGCTCTTCTGGGGAAGCCCTGAGAACCCAGGACTGTCCTAGGTGGTAGTGGTCTCCTACTGAGCCTCAAGGCACAGGTCAAAGTGCAGGAAAAAGCCTAGCCAGCCCAGGCAGGCAAAGCTCTACTAACAGAGGCCTGTTCCTGCTACCCCTGTGCTGAGTGACCAATGGAACCATTCCTGCCAGCAACCTTTCTGCTGATAGCTGACGCCAAGATGCCTGTGAGCTCGTGACCAAGTCAGAGCCCTACAGTCATCTTGCAGAGCTCAAGGCTGGAAAGTCAGTGTCCACAAGCAGCACTGACCATAACATCTCTGAGCAGAAAAGCTACCTGAAGCAGCTCAGGATTGGGTATCAGAAAGGCAGGCAGGAAAGCCTTGTGACCTCATGTGCAAAGAAGGGGTACACTGGTCCCCTGATGTCTGGGGCCAGCGGAGCCAGAGTGGGAGAAGGTGAACATGGAGCATGGTGTAGCTAGGTAGCTCACACAGGGACCTGGAGCTCGGTGGGGACAGGGTGGGGACAGGGTGGGGACAAGGCTGGAAGCCTACCGCAGCTGCCCGTGCCTTCTGGTCTCGTTTCTTCCTCCTGGCTGTGTCTGGAATTCCAGGCAACCCTGGGATCCTTGGTGAGCTCACTGCCTTCACAAGGACCTCTGTCTTCTGGTGCCAGTTGCCCAATGAGGCTGACATGGGCTTGTCTTCCTGGGCAACTGACAGCTCTGAATAGGGCCCCAAGTGCCCACTGGACTCCTCAAAGTCCTGAATAGTTGAAAGCCTCCTCTTTCTGAAGGTGGCCGTGGGGATGACCCCTGCCTGCTGGGACACAAAGTCCTGAGAGAAATCTGTAGGCATAGGGGGCCCATGGAGTTGGGAGTCCTTTCCCGGGGGCCTTGGGCTCCAGCCCAGGTCCACCTTCTGAGGGGTCCTGGGCTTGGTAGGTCTCTTCCAGCGTGGCCTCTGGTCCTTAGAGGAGCTCAACTCAGAAACCTGAAGGTAAAAACACAAATCTGGGTCCTATACACTTGCAGCAAGCTTCATGAAATGGGCATTAACCCCTTCACCCCAGGTATGCTGTCATTCCGAGACTGCCCAGAGAGACAGGCCCAGTGTCCATAGAGAGGGGGCCATGCAGCACTGAGGGTAGGCAGCCATGACTAGACAATCTCCATGCAGGATGGGACTGAGCCCTCTGTGTGTTCCTTATATTGATGGTTATTGACCACACACATTAAGTAGCAGACACAGATGGGTCTCGAGGGTAGGCCTGAAGCACAGAGGATATTCCAACATACTGCCTCCCCCTCGAAAAAAAATAGCTGATAATTACCAATGAAATAATTTTAGCACTGGACCCCATAACATAAAAACAGAACTGTTGGGTGATGACAAAAGAGGGGAGGCCGGCCAGGTGGGCAGGCAGCTTTTGCTGGTGGCTGGAGGCACTAGACACCCAACACACCAACCCCAGCCCCCAGTGCAGCTGTCATCTTGGTCAAATTCTTCTTCCAAGTCTAGATTAAGTCAATAATACTCCTACATACATGACCTTCTCCTAGACACTGACAAAAAAGGATGTCATGAGCCTGCAGGTCCAGCATCAGCAAATGCAGGTAGAAAGTACTCAAAGAAAGTAAGTATCCAACCGAGGTGACTTCCACACTGGAGACAGGTGTCTGAGCACGCAGCTCTTCCTCATAGTTATTTCAAACAATTCAACAATGTCCATCCCACTTGCTTATTCTCCGTGTTATGGGTAACGTGGAGGGCACGTAATGTGCGTGAGAGGGTGTGAGCAGGTTCTGTGTGAACACTACAGCATTTGTCTGAAGGACTTAAGCATCCATGGATTCTGGAACCTGAGGAGAGCCCAGGAACTTGGCCAAGATTCCCTGGCTGTGTCTCTGTAGCCCCAGTGCCCCTTGGTAACTGTTTATATGTAATGGCCTGGCATCAAGTAGCACTCTACTGCTTTGTGTTTGTCAGTATTCCTGGGGCTTTAGACACATTCTTGCCCACAGCACTGTAGTACACCAGGGGTCTTTATCAACTGAGCTCATGTCCCAAGTACTACCAGAGTTCCCATTTCGCTTTCCTCCAATCCAATGGAACAGTTTCCTGCACTTATGTTTGTCAGGAGAGTAAGTTTCCAGTGCAGTGTCCACTGTAGGCAATGATGTCCCCAAACTGTTAAAGAAGCCACCATCCCTCAGGGGTAGAGGAACTAGAACATTACTAAAGGAAAATATTTTTTAAAGAGTGACTTTGACACTAGTGGCGTCCTGACAGTAGTGTGTGGTTAGCCATTGTCTATTCATGATGGCCTTGAAAAAACTGGCCATCAGTAGGAACCTGGAGTAGGTAGAGATGTACTTCTGTCAGTAGAGCACTTCCTTACCAAGCATCGAACCCTGGGCTCCATTCCCAGCACCAGACCAGATACTGTCATGTATTGGACGTAATCCTAGCTCTTGGGAGATGGAGACCAGAGGATTGGAAGTTCAAGGTCATCCTCTGCCAGCCTGTGATACATGAGACCCTGTCTCAAAAATAGTTTAAAAAAAACTTAAAAGGAACCTTAAACTGCTAACACAGAGAAATTCTGGGATGTACTTGAACATCTTTTGAAACAGGACTCTCTGGTCAAGGTCCAAGACTTAAATCCTATCTTCAGGTCAGGTGAGAACTATATTATAGCAAGTACAAACACAATCACTTCACTTTTTTTGTCTATATTAGTGCAAAGAGATTATCTGGTAACACAACTAGAAAGTATGCTAGGTGTGGTGGTGAATGCCATTAGTCCCAGTACTTGGGAGGCAGAGGCAGGTGGATGTCTGAGATCCAGGTCAGCCTGTTCTATATATGGAACTAAACTTGAGAGAGTTGATAGAGATAGTCTTTCTTTACACACGAGGGTGCTTAGGAATTTTAACCTGCAACACTGGAGCACATATTAGTTTCTCATTTGCTGTATTAAAATTACATTCAATCATTAGAGAAGTAGGTTCCCCTCTTCCTCAAGTATGTTCCAAGAGCACAAGAGGACGCTGGACATTATCGATAACGAACTGTATTTTTTCCTTTAAATATAGACCTATACTAAACTTATACCTTTTTTATTTTATAGTAAGTAATTTATGGCTTTTCTTTGGCATATTCAAATTGCCAGAATCTCTATTCAAACTTTGGGGTTGTTATGTGTGTAACAGGACAGCTCTTCTGAAAACAGAGACACTATCAGGAGATAAACGAGCAGGTAGCATACACAGCATGGACACAGTAGACAGAGGAATGACATATCTAAAGCAGAACAGAGGAGGAGAGACTGAAATTTCATCACAGTACAGTGACAATCAAGTGGAAATGTTTGGGTTGTTTATTGTTGAAGTCTATGTAGAATTTTCAGGTCATAGTTGACTGTAGATAACAAACTGGAGAATCTCAGATATGGTACAGACTGGTGTGCATCCCACATGTGCCAGGTTCATTCCTTCATGAATGTTCTGTATCTTTGATGACTTTCCATGGAACTGACTTTTGAAAACAGCCATGGGTAATATAGAATGTTTAATAATGAGAGTTCATAAAAATATTTGTGTCTAATTTCCCAGAGACTTGAGAATGAATCCATGGCAGAAGTTCTGAAAATGTTAATCCAGGGAATGGTGTCCTAAAGCATTTATTCCTTGGGGTATGCTGGAACATTTAAAGTTTCTTCTCATTCTTACTAGGTAATAGGATTGTTCTAGTTTGTTTTCAATCACTGTGACAAAACACTCTAACTGATACCAACCTGAGGAGGAAAGGGTTTCTTCATCTTATATCTCTCAGGTCACAGTTCATCACTGAGGGAGCCCAAGGTAGGAACCCAGGGCAGGAACCTGGAGGCAGGAACTGAAGCACAGGCCCTGGAGGAACACTGCTTACTGGCTTGGTCCCCTGGCCCATGCCCAGCCTGCTTTCTTATACTGTACACAACAACCTGCCCAGGGGTAGCATCACCCACAGTGGGCTGGGCCCTCCCATATCATTCAACAATCAAGAAAATATTCCACAGACATGGCCACAGGCCAGTCCAATGGAGGAAATTCCCCAATTGAGGCTCCCTCAACCCAGGTGTGTCAAGTTGACACTAAAGCTACCCAGCAGAAGGAGAAACTCACAACTAACAACTGAGTAGCTTAACACAGGACTGCAGTGGGCTGTGAGACACAGTTGGCCAGATTCATTTCACCCACAATCCCTGATGCTTGGCCAGAGCATGAAGATGGCCAATCCATCCTCTGCACAGCTCCCCATGTCATGTGCAGCTCTGGGGTTGTGTCACCCACTGTTCTTGCTAACTCCAAGGCTGGGGTGCACATCTGAGCAGGAGGCAGCCTCGGGGACTGTGGAATGTTTTCTAGTCTCACCAACAATGCGTGGTCAGTATTTGATGGTGGCTCACCTATGTAGAGACTTTAATGTGCCTTTTTGCAAATGAGTGATGAAATAGAACTTCATTTCATAACAAACAACCGTCTATATCTCTGGCCAACTAGAAGAACAAAAGGCCAAAACATCTATGAAAAGACTCTCCAAGCAAAAATTAAAGTAAAAGCCAGGTGTGGTGGCACGCACCTTTAATTCCTGTACTTGGGAGGCAGGGGCAGGTGGATCTCTGTGAGATGGAGGCTAGCCTGGTCTACATAGTGAGTTCCAGGACAGCTGGGGCTACAGTGAGACTCTGTCTCAAAAAAAAGAAGATAAAATAAATAAAAGACTCTGGGATTGGAATGAGCACACTGCTCAATTATATACTGCCTATAAGGTGAGTGAAGAGTGGTGGATGGGCAGAGAGAATACAGAGAAATAAAAGTGAAAACATGCATACTTCAGTAGTCACCCTGAAGAGACTGAACCCTTTGCGTCATCACACAATGCAGAAACCAGAGCAAGGTGGGCAAAATGGGCCCCATGCACAGCTCTGGCTGTGCATTTGTAACAGACAAATTAGCAGTAGGCAAGAAAATCCCAGGGAAGACGGATAAGCAGTGGGCTGGAAGATGGCTCAGCAGTTAAGAGGACTGGCTGCTCTCGCAGAAGACCCAGGTTCAGATCATCCCAGTACTCATGTGACAGCTAACAACCATCTGTAACTACATTCCCAGGGGTTCCAATGCTGTCTAACCTCCTCTGGCATTGCTGAACATGGGTGCACCTATGTGCATGTAGGCAATACACTCAAAGACGAAAATAATGTGTAACATATTTAGAGCTCACAGATACCCAAAATGTACCCAGAACAGGTGCCGTGAGTACACGCCAGAGGAGGTCACGTGCGAGAAGAGGCCTCGCCGGTGAACACGGAAGTACAGGATTTTCGCTTTTACCTCACGCCCTTCTGTGTTGGCCACTTAGAAAACAAAAGCAAAAGGAGTGCACAGAGCTTAGATTGGGGGTTTCCCAGGGCCAACTGAAGCACAGCTCCCTTCACAATAGTGAAGAGCTGGAACCAACCCAAGTGCCTCTCAACTGATGAGTAGAGAAAATATGGTACATCCACACAATGGAGTTCTATGCAGTGGTAAAGAAAGACGGCATCTCCAACCAGCCATCGGCTCTTTTTGCTGGGCGTGGTAGCCTAGAACTTGGGAGGCAGAGGCAGGCGGATCTTTGTGAGTTCAAGGCCAGCCTGGTCTTCAGAGTGAGTTCCAGGACAGCTGGAGCTACAGGGGAGACCCTGTCTTTAAAAGACCCAAAAAAAAAAAAAAAAAAAAGATGACATCATGAACTTTGCAGGTAAATGGATGGAACTAAAAGATACCATCCATGCTAAGTGAAGTAACACAGTCCCAGAAAAACAAATGACGAATGGTGTCCCTCATCTGTGGATGCTAGGGCCAATTACCTAACTGTATGGCAAACTGAGCAACGTTAATGTGATCTGAAAATAACTGTGCTCTTATACTGTGAATCCCTTAACAGGTTCTAGAACTAAGCTACCATTTATTTTCAGAGTTAGGAAGTTTTGGTATATGGATGAAGGATATGTATGTATAGAGTAATATAAGATCAAAGGAATGCAGAAAAAACTAGCTTGTCATGACATTATGTCTAACCACAGTATTTATTTTATGGGAGTGCTTCTTAGTATTTCTTATACAAGGCTGCTTGAGCTTTTGTCCAAGCATTTTCTAAAATATTATAGAATAGTTAAAAGTATCAGGCTGATGTAACTTAGCCTTTTTTTGGATGCTTAATGACCATACTTAATGCCCATACCAATTTGGCTGAGGGTATTAAGGGATAACTTTGTTCCTTTCCCTTAAGAGGTCAGCTAAGTCCCAGGGGACTATGCATGGGGGCATCTTTTGAAATGTCCTACAAATGTGAGTCACCAGTCTTTCTGTGCAGGGAGGTCTTGGAGATCCACTAATGGGACTTCAGTCAGTGTCCAGTCTATAAAGAGGAAGTCTGCTCATGCTTCAAAAAGCGAAGCCTGGTCTAGCAAGACCTGACTTTGTCCTCGAGTGGATGGAACTGGTGATTGAAAAGCCAAAAGGAGCCAGGGCCTCCCTCCCGCCAAAAACCTGAGTGACCCTTAAGGACCAGATCCTCTACTGACATTGAGAAAACAAAAACCTTGGTGAATCTGGGATAACTGTGTGGGCTTAAACATCCAAAAGGAAAGTAACCATAAATAAATAGTAAGTCCTGAGAAATTGTACTTCAGGTATAAAACTTGAGATGTTAGTAAAAGACAAAAGAGCACAGTTGTTTTGCCTGTCTTATTGGCAAGTGCAGTTGCCCTATGGCTGCCACCGCTTTTGCCATCCTTCAAAGATGTGAGAAGACACAGCTTTTCAACCTTCCAATATGGACTGAAGACTCATGTCTCTCCAAGAATCCTCAAAACCTTCAGTACCAGATAGGGACTGCTGAGACATCCAACTTGTGGACTGAGCTACTACTGGGGTTTCCACTTCCTCAGAGTATAGACTGCCATTGTTGGACTACCCAGGCTGCATCATGAAGACCAGTACAGGAAGATCAAGACAGGATGCGGTGCTTACTAGATTTCATTTGGTGACCATGGGAAGGGAAAACCCCAGTGTGGAGCACAAGGGCAGAACTGATGATGGTTTGGACTTGCCAAGGAGGAATGTTAAAACATGACATCTTTCAGCCTAATAAAGAAAAATCATAAGCTGAAGATGCTAAAACCTATAATATATGTGGCATGCATATGTGCATATTTTGGAGTGATGCATATTGGAAGGAATAACAACAACAACAACAACAGAAAAGACTGCATCAAAGAACTGACTGAAATGGTGAACTTCTGCTCAATACAGTAAACTTCTGCATCAAGAATTTTGAAACAGACTGAGAAAAAGATGAAAAACATGTTTGGCAGAATGCATGAGCTCTGGTGGGTGGGGGAGCAGGGAGAGGGGGACAGGTCTAGATTTGATTTGTAATGTAATATTGTATGAAATGCACAGAGCTTCAATAAAACATTGGCAAGAAGGTAAGAAAACAAAAACAAAAACAAAAAAAATTAGCAGCGCCAAGGTGTCACCTCACTCTTTGCACCAAAGTTAAATAACAAAGAATGGAAGATTTATACTTTGAAAAAATTCAAAGATTGGGTTTAGAGAGATGGCTCGGCAGTTAAGAGCACTGGCTGCTCTTGCAGAGGGCCAGGTAGTTCAATTCTCAGCTGAAAATCATTCCTAACTCCAGTTCTAGGGAATTTAATGGCCTCTTCTGACCCCCTCAGGTATTGTACAACAAGGGTGCATTTATATACATGCAGGCAATGCACACACATAAAACAGTAAATAAAATATTCTTAAATTCATAAATTACCAGTGAGAAAAATCTTTAAAACTATGAATTTGGTTTGATAGTCTGTATCACTAAAATACATCCCAGGTGAAAGAAAGAAGCAAAGCCACACCAAGCTATGCAGTGCTTCTAACAAGACTTTTCTAGGATACAATATAGATGCATAAAAAAGTTGGACTATAACTTAAAAAATTTCTGCCTTAAGAAAAATAAAGCGCAAAGATGAAACACTAATGGAAAGTTAGAACAAAACCTATAAATGATAAATAAGAGGTTAATCTTGTCATTATTACGGAAAAACAAAGACATAGACATCCCCAAAAGTCTGGAGAAACTGGGAATATACCTACAACCCATTCTTAATGATAAAAGTGCAATTGGATGTGAAACCAAAATATTTATCTTCTGTTAGACAGAAACAGAAGCAGAAGCAGCAGCAGCAGCAGCAGCAGCAGCAGCAGCAGCGGCGGCGGCGGCGGTGTTAATAAATTAAATGTAAAAGCTCCAACAAACCCAGAAGCAAGAAATATTTTGAGACAGGGTCTCACAGCAGCCCTAGCTGGTCTGGCGCTTGCTTTGCAGACCAGGCTGGCCGCCTTCTCACAGACATCTGCTTGCCTCTGCCTCCCAAGCCTGGGATTGAAGGTATGTACCACCACACTCAGCTGAAGTAGGTTTCATACTTCATTAGGCCACACAGTGGAGGGCTGGGACAACCCCCCCCCCCATGAAATTTAAACACAAAAGTGCACATTCTTCTTAAACAATGCTCCTTCTAGAAGAAACCACAAAGTGAAGCATGCACAGGGTGGCTCAGGGCAGCACTCAGTACCAGAATATCTATTATTTTAGACTAATTACATTGTTACCTATCTAAGGGCATACTGTTTATAAGCAGAAGGAATGTAAATGCTTTCTTACATAAATGTGAGGAAAGATGAGGAAACATATGAACCTGAAGTTCTAGAAGCAACTACAACTGACCTGTACTCGTGGTGAGGCCAGTCTAGTCTATGTTTTATAGCTTCTGAAGCCTCTGCAATGCATTCGCCAATTTACACATGGGAGAAGATGGAGACTAAGGAAAGTGACCCAACGAGCACCCAGCTGGGGGGAGCCGGGCTGCTGCTCTTTGAACGCCTGGCCATCCCAAAGTGCTGACAAAGGAGGCTCTTAGTACCCAGATTCCAGGGGCACCAAGAGAGGAAGGACAAAAGGTCAGAGTCTCAGAAGGACAAGTTACACTCTCTGACCTGGGCCAGACCCTGCAGGGGATCCTGGAGGACCTGTGTGTTCCTGAGGTCTCAGGGTGCTCAGGGGAGGGGGAGTCTGTTCCAGCCACAGCTAAGAAGAACTAACAGAGGTCTCCTGCAGCAGAATGAGGGGCATGGTATGGGAGCTTCAGGCCAGGACATGGTTCTATGACCTGCCTAGCATGGGGGGGGCACCCAAAGACCACAGTATCTTCTCACAGGCTGGGGACACGTTGGAGCCTAATTGACAGGCAACCTAGAGTATCCCCTGGAAGTAGCCGCACCATCTCCCGGACCCCAGCACCACATTCCACTCCACCTTACTCTACCTGTGTGTCTGACTCCATCATATCCCCCTGTGAATGGCCGTTCTTAGGCAGTCACAGCACCTAGCTCTTGGAACCAGAGTGCCAAGAAGTAGCCCTGGTGGTAGTTTCCACTCAGGCCTGGACAGGTGGGAATGAGCCCGCCTAATGACCACGTGACTTTTCCTGGCAGAGGGCAGGTTCCCCTCATCTTGTGGGATTTCACCTGTGCGCACCTGAGTATGAAGCCAAGGCTTTGGGGAGGTCAGGGCTTGGAGGGTGCTGTGTGCACACACTCTATACCTTCTCTGCATTGTTACAACATGAAGGATTGCCAGGTTAACTGACTCAACAGAGATCAAAGGTATTTCTATGTTCTGGCAAGCCGAGAGCTACTGGAAAGTGTTAGACTCTCAGAGTGTGGCTGAGGGTCCTCCCCTTCCCTTCAGTGTTTCTCAGACTTGAGTTGTTAAGGATCTACCAGAGGGTTTGCTAGAGCTCAGAGCCCTGGGCCAGCCACGTTCCTGAAAAGCTGGCCTGGGAGGGCCCCGTGATTGAATTTCTAAGGACTCTCAGAAATGATACTATGCAGAACCACTTTGTATCATTAGGGAATGGTAAGCACAGAAGAACAATCTGTTATTCCCAGTTTGTGACATGACAGCTCCTTTTCTGATTGTCCTCTCCCACTGCCTTTTAAGCAATTGGTGGAATGGAACTAAAAAGAAAACAGTCAAGAAGCTAATAGCACCTGATTGAAGCCCAGAATGGCATATGTAGGCAATTTCAAAGTATTGTTTACATAAAGACTGACTCTGATTGTGGAAAGTGAAACCTGCAACTATCCAAAGGACTTACCCATGACAGTTTGTTCTAAGATATAATCAATCTCACAATACCCTTGAAATCAAAGCAATTAATTGACCTCTTAAGGAGGAAAAAGGTCAGTCCAGAGATGGGTAAATTGCTAGAGGTCACCTACCAGAACTTACAAGGACGAAGGCAGGAGTGTGGGATATCTGACTCCAGCATGCATTCCCTTCACCCTAGCTACTATGCATTTAAAATATATTTATTTTAATTTTATATGTGTACATGTTTGTCTACATGTCTGTATGTGTGTCACGTGCGTGCCTAGTGCCTGGAGAGGCCAAAAGACACTGTTAGATCTCCTGGAAATGGAGCACAGATGGTCATTAGCCACCATGGGCGTTTTGGGCACTAAACTCAGGTTCGCTGCAAGAGCAGCGAGTGCTCTTAACCACTGAGCCATCTATTGTTTTTGTTTTTAAGAATGCTGTTTTTCAGCACTTGGCCACTAGGGCACAGAATGATGCCGACGGCTTTCTCGTTCTCAGTAAAGCACTGTGGTATAGAAAGCTTTTCCAGATTTGAAAATACCTGGATCACAGGACCCTAATCCAGGGAGAGGCAGCTGTAAGAGCTATGACGTGGACTCAGCATCCTGGCCCCGTGCAGGCACAGGTGTAAGGTGCAGCTCCCCCCCAGCCCCGCACCCCAGACTATTCATCTTGGGAGCAGACATCATCAGTGGCAAGAGAGAATGAGATCCCCAAACACGGGTCTTTCTGAGGCTTCAGAGAGCAAGAGCAGGTGTCAGTAACCAGGTGCCTCTCATCTGTCCTGCACCAACGGCATAACACAGCACAGCTGGGTAATTGGCCACAGGTTTCAGGGCTGAATGTGCCTGAAAAGAGCTGTTCATCTGGTGGGGCTCTGAGAGCACAGCCCTCATAGGGTGCATGTTATCAGCAATGTGCAACAAGCCTCCAAGTATGCCTGACTTTGAATCAGCAATCCCACCTTTTGAACAAGTCAGGGGATAATCAGAGTTGCTTCCTAATTTCTACTGAGTGTTATCCTTAAGTGCCAGGTAGATGTCTTGGGCACAGCCAGGAAAAGGACACAAATGGAGCAAATTAGGACACAGACATCTAAGGAAACGAATACTTCACAGGAAGTCTAAACACATGTGTAGGTCAATATATGTTCCCATATGTTTGTACATATAGGATAGTTTGTATACTACAGTCGGGATCTTTATATGAGAAAGGCTATGGGATATACAGTATAATATCTATTTAAAAAGTATACATAGAGGCTGGAGGGCTGGCTCAGTGGTTAAGAGCACTGGCTGCTCTTGCAGAGGACCCAGGTTCAATTCCCAGCACCACATGGTGGCTAACTCCAGTTCTGGGGGCATATGACACCCTCTTCTTGACCTCTGAGGGCATTGCACAACATGGGCACACCTACTTACATGCGGGCAATACACTCATGCACATAAAATAAAAAAGAATAAATAGAATACTTTAAAATTATACATATAATCACATATCCCAAAGAGATTCACCAAATGATAATATCCAGGGGATCTGGGAGGTAGGAGGATCAGTATGTTTCAGAATTAGTAACGAGGCTGATGGCACAATCTCCTTGGGGTTGGGGGTGCAGAAGGGCGGGAGGAATGTTTGAGATCAAGAGTTCAAGGATAGTTTGGGCAATATAGTAAAACCATGCCTTTAATCCCAGCACTTGGGAGGCAGAGGCAGGAAGATCTCTGTGAGTTCAAGGCCAGCCTGGTATACAGAGTGAGCTCTAGAACAGCTGGGACTAAAGGGAGACCCTGTCTCAAAAAGACCAAAAAAAAAAAAAGGAATAAAGAAATAAAGGAAAAGAAGGAAGAAAAGACAAACAGAAAAGATCAACATCATTTAATGCTGTTTCACGTTTTCTTAAAAGGACCATGCAGTGAACACTTAATAATTTTAAACAATAAAGCTTCTTGCTCTGAGGGAGCCAGGTCTGGGACTTTTACCTAATGGGAATGAGGGAAGAGTGGTGTGGCCTTGGACACGTTTCTGACTTGCTTCTGGCAGCAGATGAGTTTCAGACAAGGCTTCTGTCTGCCACAGGCCTTAGCAGTCCAAGGTAAGGGTGAGTCAGACCATATGACTTATGTCACCAGTATGGCATGTGGTCCCAGAACTGTGGGCTGCAGAGATGGCTGTAATTCATCCCTCCAGCTGGACTCTGTCGGAAGAGGGATTTTGTGTGGAAGAAGCAAGTTTCCTCACATTCTCAAAAACTAAAAATTAAAAGGAAGACTTGCTTCATGCTTCTACCCCTCATGCCCCACCCCAACTCCTGGCATGTCCTCCAACTCTCTGTTTCTTCTTTATCTTTCATTATTATCATCACATACACATAAATACACTCATACATTTATAAACACACACAAATATATAGATGTATTTATAATGTACTGAGTCCGCTTAGTGGTGTTCTTGTGAACCTGTGTTTAGTGCTGCCCACTTGGAAGCTGGTTCCCGGAGAAAGCCGATTCTCTCTGCCTTACCGTTCTTTGATTGCTTATCGTTCTTCACCTTGAGGTGGGACCCCATGGCATTCCCTGCCTGCAGCTCGGCATGTCCACTGGGTTTATCATCATGCAGCTCTCTAGGTGGGAAATTTCACTGGCGTACTTTCTATGTCTAGAATGCATGAACTAGCAGTAGGTGTGTTGACCCTCTGACACATTCTTTTTGTCTCCTCTTCCTCAATGTTCCCTGAACCTTAGGTGTACAGGTCACACTGCAGATGTGTGACTTAGAGTAGACAACCTCACAAGCACTTATTCTCTGTGTTTGACCAGTTGTGGAACTTTGTAGTAGTTTCCATCTGTTGCAAAAAGGAGCTTCTTCAATGAGTGGTGAGAGGTATATTTGTCTATAAATATCAAGATACATATTTAGAATACATTAATATATTAAGAAATTATGTTGGGGCCTGGAGAGATGGCTCAGCAGTTAAGAATGCTTTTGCAGAGAGAAGACCCAGGTTTGATTCCCAGCACCCACATGATGGCTAACAACTCTGTAACTCCAGTTCCAGAGGATCCAAGGTCCTCTTCTGACCTTCCAGGGCATTGCATGACAAGGGGGCACCTACCTACAAGCCGGCATTACATTCATACACATAAAATAAAATTTAAGAAAAAGAAATTACATTGGTCTAGGAAAGTGACATAATTTTTTTCTCTAGGGCATGTGACCCTTCCAGCCATTTGTACTTGGTTATGTTTGTAGTCCCACACAAGATTTCCCTCCCATTGAATGGGCTTTAAATTCAATTAGATGGCTGTTGAATATCTCCAAGATAAAAGTGTCACTATTGATGTTGTCTTTCTTTACTGTTGCAAAAAATTCCATTGTGTGGATGTACCACATTTTCTCTATCTACTCGTCAGTTGAGGGACACTTGGGTTGCTTCTAGCTCTTTGCTATTGTGAAGAGAGCTGCAATAAACATGGCTGTGTATGTATCTCTGCGGTAGGATGAGTCTTGTGGGTATATGGGGCTGAAGCCTCTAAGGGACCCTTTTCATCTATCCAGTATACCCAGGAGTGGTATGACTGGGTCAGGTGGTAGGCTCATTTTGGGTCTTTTAAGGGTTCTCCACACTGCTTTCCATAGTGGTTGTGTGAGATGACATCACGAACTTTGCAGGTAAATGGATGGAACTAGAAGCCATTATGCTAAGTGAAGTAACACAGTCCCAGAAAAACAAATGATGTATGGTGTCCCTCATTTGTGGATGTCATGGGGTCCCACCTCAAGGTGAAGAATGATAAGCAATCAAAGAATGGTAAGGCGGAGAGAATCGGCTTTCTCCAGGAACCAGCTCCCAAGTGGGCAGCACTAAACACGGGTTCACAAGAACACCACTAAATGGACTCAGTACATTACATCTATATATTTGTGTGTGTTTATAGCTAGCACCAAATCCCTAATTGTGAGGCAAACTGAAAAATTCTTTTCTTTTCTTTTTTTCTTTCTTTCTCTTTTAGTAAATATAATTCAGAATATTACTCATCAACTTGGTATGTAAAGTAGGAATGTAAAGTAATGTCTTTTCTTTTTTTAATTACTTCTTTATTTTTTTTTCATTTTTTAACAATAAGTAATAATTTATGAGTATAAGCATCCTTCATGTAAAACCAATTTGCAAGCAGTTGTGTCCAAACCCACACAGCCCATGGGTCCCACCATCAAACTGGGAGGGCTTGTATGTTCAATCAAGTTGATCAGATGAGTGTCCAGTCTATATTGCTGTAGTTTCAGCATTCACCCCAATTGCAGCCCTTACATTCTATCATGCCCCCTCTTCCACAGATTGTTCCCTAGGCTTAGAAAAGGGGCACAGGTGGACGAGAAGCAAAACAGTCTACTTTCTCTGGAGCTGTTGTCTTAGACTCTGGTCAATTCTGGCTGTTTCCTTTCATGGGCTGACAGTTTGTTCAGGAATAACCTTTCAATCCTACTAATGAACCACAAGCAATTAGATATATAGGTATTTAAACAGTACTAATTGTTATGGTAGGTTACTTTGGTATAGACACAGATGTTTGGATGGTATGTTAATCCATGAATTACATTTTCTTCTGTTAAGTATGACAGGGTCTTCG